>VOMN01039199.1:0-77945 GCA_014899125.1 Orchestia grillus
CCCTCCTGTCCCGGCCTGCCCTCCTGTCCCGGCCTGCCCTCCTGTCCCGGCCTGCCCTCAAAGAGCAGGGCAGCAGCCCAGTGCTGGGAGCTCTCAGCCACGCAGCGCAGGAAGTGCCGCACAATTGCGCTCGTGTGTTGACTGTTCCTGTGTACTTGCTGACTGTCTGCACTGATGTGCCGCCTCGCTTACGCGGTACAGGGTAGAAATCTAACTGTACTTAATCCTCGGTTATCTGAATTATTTTGCGTGTGAATTGTCATAAGTAAGAAAATTCATTACTACATTTTTATTGTGTTGGCATCATAAGCAGGTCTAAAGTGTCCATAAAAATGATATTGTGAATCTTTCGAATTCATGTCCCAATAGGGCTTTGTAATGTACATTTTTTAAAGGTGACAGTTATGTTTTCTCAGAGCGTAAAGAGTTAGCGCCTTGAGTACTACAGCTACACCTTAGTCACGACGTTATTTTTGTTTGCTATTATGCATTTATATTTTCTAAGGTAGAGAAGTGTCGGACCTTCCTTGTAGAACGCCATACATGGGAATTTAGTACGTCGGCACCTCGCTAACTGGACACACTGAGCATCAAAACGGATCATTCAATAGTTGAGCTTTGCTAAGTCATACGTAAACAATATAGTCCTATTCTGAATGAATTTGGAAAACTATTCTCCTCAGGGAGCATGTGATAGGCGATAGGGTTAATGTGTTAGGTTCTGTCAGGGTTAATGTGTTGGGTTCTGTCAGGGTTAATGTGTTGGGTTCTGTCAGGGTTNTGTTGGGTTCTGTCACGGTTAATGTGTTGGGTTCTGTCAGGGTTAATGTGTTGGGTTTTGTCAGAATTAATGTGTTGGGTTCTGTCTATCGTATGTTATGCGGAATGGCGTCCTCAAGGGGATACTCTTGGTTACCTCAGCTATCGGTAAGCCTTAAGGACTTCTGTCTTTCCTGCCCACTTTGTTTTTTCAATTTCCACACCTTCACTATCTGTTTTTTCGTCTTTTCTACCTCTTCATTCTTAACTTGTCTCTATGCGCTGGGGGGATGGAGGATCCTGTGTGGGAACACACCTTGTGTATAGATTCTCCGTTTTCTGTTGTCCATACTAAATGGTCCATTCGCTTCACTTTCTTTTTATCACATTTCATGTGGATAAGGAGCTTTAAACTAATGATCTAGTCTTATCGGATAACTATTGATATGGTCTAGATGCGAAAGGTTAACGAGTCCCACCTGTCTACATCTTGTGTCACTTAATGGTGCTACTGGGCACTGCCGTGTTGTTCTCTACGTATACCTACACACTGCAGGTGTTGACGGCTGAGCAGATGTTTGGGATTTTCCTGAAGCAAAGCTGCCGTGCAACGGGCAGGCCAATATTGACCGTCTTTTTGTGTGATAGCTCTGCGCCAACGCCGAAATCTCGTCAGTTTGAGCTTGGTACACTGCACGACCAAGGAGCGACGAATTGCGCCAATTACGCCTAAAAAGAACTGCCCTCACGGGCTGTCATGCTTCCAATTTTCAGGGTGTCAAAAGTGAGCGCGTATCAAATAAAACTTTTCCCCCTTCATGGGCGTCCACTGCTGATGGACGTCTCACACAATATGCGTTCGTTTTTTACTCTGTCAAATTTTCAAGTTTCTCTGTTTTTTTTTCGGTCAGATTTTCAGGTTCTTTTAATTTCTCAGTGTTTTGTTTTTTGCATGAACTGTTGCATCTTTCCCGGTCGCTTCTAGGATTAAACAACATCACCACTTATTTTCGTCCTAGTTGGGGAAGGCAGAAATACAGTATGTCGTTTTTGCCTACGCAAGTATTGTACTCAGGTCAGCCGTTCTAATGTCATCATATACCTTGTTAACAAAACCGTTTTGATCGTTTAAAATTGACGAAGGCGCGCAAAAACTGGCATTGCCTGTGTTCAGAACAAGCAAGCGCTCTCCAGACTTCTCCGGCTGGTTGTGGTACACGGCCTCTCCGGTCCGTTATATTCCCGACTTGCACCCGGCACCGCGTAGTGCCAACGCTTCGTACAGTCATGACTCTCATGTGCCGGGCATGCGAGGCTGTCTGCGCTTTCTTTATCGAGTACCTCGGCGGCAAGTGTGTGTGTGTGTGCAAGACCATCTCGTTAACACGAGGTGTACCTATGGTCTGTTTTCACTGCCGTAAATCTGGGTCTGTCACAAGAAAGAGGAGGGTGGAATTGTTCAGAAGCCACTGTGACAGGCATGGTTTGTGAGGCAGTGCAGTGCAGTGTTCTCTGTAGGCTCATGTGCCCGTAACTGACGCCAAGCGTACTTTGTGCATCGCTGCCGTCGGCGGTCGTGTAAAGCTGCACTGCTCTTAGTGCTGCCGCTCTCTGTAGCTCTTTCAGCTCCTGGCATTTGAGATGTACGGAGCCGCGCACCGGTAACGGTCGAACACCTGCTGGTGATGCCAGCTGAGGGGGAGAAGGGCTGTCGGGGTGATGGTGTGCAGATGCACCGTTTCTGTTACTCAGTTTCTTAGTCTTCATTCTATTTGAAATTGCACTTGTTCGCGTGCTTGTAGCTGGGTGCAGACATCCCGAGTGTTGCAGTAATTTATCAGTTATTATGGAGCATCTGACCGCAGTGGTGGCCAGTCTGCTGCTGCCAGCGCCCAGTTCATGATGGAGGTCTCATCCACGGCAGTCCACCAGCTGGCTGGCTGCGCCTGTGCTCCAGTGCGGGGGGACTTGCCGTTATATTACTCGAGTGTAATGCATTATGTGTCTATTTTGAGGTCCATTTCGGAGTTGGAGTTCTAGTATGAAATACATTCATCGAACCACCACCTAGATGGCCTATTTCTAATGGGTTACACTTTCTGTATATACTAGTAACACGCTACCAATAGACTAGGCTTACTGTAACACGCTACCAATAGACTAGGCTTACTGTAACACGCTACCAATAGGCTTGGCTTACTGTAACACGCTACCAATAGGCTTGGCTTATCGTTACACGCTATCAATAGGCTTGGCTCACTATAACACGCTTCCATTGGAATTTTTTTAGTACTAAACGTTTTTAATAGGTTTGCCTTCATGACACGTTTCCAATGGTTTCTCTTACTATGACACATTTCTAAAAGGTTTGTCTATTTATGACATGTTTGTAATGGGTTTGACTTTTTATGACTTATTTCTAATGGGTTTGACTTTTTATGACATAATTCTAATGGGTTTGACTTTTTATTACACATTTCTAATAGGTTTGACTTCTTATGACACTCTGCTAATAGTTCTGCCTTCATATGGCATGTTTGTAATAGTTGTGCCTATTTATGGCACGTTTTTAATAGTTCTGCCTACTTATGGCACGTTTCTAATGGGTTTGATTTATTATAAAAACTTTTCACTTGGTTTGACTCATCATGATTTTTTAATAGGCTTAACTTAGTTAGCCACGTTTCCATTAGAATTACCTTGTTTTTGAGCCGTTCATAATAGGTCTGGCCCACAATGATCACTGCCTCAAGTATGGCTAGATGAAGCCGCCCATTGGCTGCTTCTGTCGTCTGCTGGTGGCTGGCACATCGTGCGACTGATCTTCTCAATTACTGTTTTTCTTCGCGTGCAAGTGTCGGTTTTTGTACGATCTCGCACGCGAGCGTTTTTGCGAGCATGAGACAAGCAGGCTCGCGCTGGGGTGTTCAGTGCCGCCGACTGCTTCGGATCAGCTCGACTCGGATTCCAGTGCAGGACTTAGACTTTGAACCTAAATTCCTGCCCAGAACTTGGGCCACTAAGGCAGACTCAAAATTGTTCGGTGCTTAAATGGCTCGAGTTGCCAGCGTCATTGCCGTGGGGCGAAATTCGCAGAGTTCTGCTTCTCCACAGCTGTCATTATTTCCGCAGGTTCCCCCTCGTGTTGAATTAATTCTTCGTATTATATTTACACTCCATTTCTAAAAACTCAACAGCTTCCTGTTCTGTGAAGTTGTTTTTACACTTCAATGGAGGAGGCGCGCTAGAAGTATAGGAACGAAAATTGGTGTCACCCTTCCTTCTAACGAGGTGGCTGTGCGACACGGCAGGCACTGTTGTCTTGGAGGCGAGTTGAATGCTTCATGTACGAATGATAATTTTCAATAGTCTGCTTCTCTTCGAAAGAGTACATTTCAAATTTAATTCTTGGATTGTTTGTGTAAATGATCGTCACTAGAAGCACGTGATTTTATTTTAATTCTTGCGAAGTAAGAGAAAGGAACAACTACAAAAATATATTCGAATTGCATAATTTACTTGCACGCAAGTTTAGGACTGGCTCATACCTCCACTCTCTCAGTGATGCCTCCACACACAGACTGTGGGTTGCAGCCGCGGCTTGCAATAAAAATCGCTGTCGGAGCTTCGTGCTAACATTTTTCGCGTAAATTCTTCAAGAATCAAAGAAAGTACGCAGTTTAATCGCAGATCCGTCCCATGGGAAAAACTTTTCCAAAAATGGGACGGTCCCCTTAAGAGCGAGATGAGGCTTGTGCTTGAGACTGCAGCGTACTTGAAGTGATCGCATCGTAGCTGGAGTTCTTCCGTCCCTTCACCTGCACCGTGTCAATTGTTCGTGTTTGTTCATGTCGCATGCAAGTTTCCAGGGGCATCAATAACCCCACTGTATAATAATGGCCCAGTGTTGCTTGCTTGCTTCCTTTGTTGCTTGCTTGATCTGTTCATCTTCTCTGTCACTCTCTCGAGGATTTAGATAAGAGAAAATTCCCGGGTCCGAATTTCTAACTAGTCTGCGAGACTGTCAGAGAAAGCAGTCCGTAGTAGTTATACTTCAAATAACATTTCATGTCAGATTTACCATAAATCAGGAAGAATCTTAAGAAATTAGCATCATTTGTCCCGCTAATTTTAACGGCGTGCGTCTCCAAATTTAGATATTACTAGACAACACGTGACCCGTTGGGTCAAATAAAATTTATCAAAATCCAACCGTATCCAGAAATATATCCTATACAGTTAAGTCGGTATCCACAATACAGGATTAAACGAAGAGTATAAATTTCGAATATCTCATAGCCGACAGACAAACGATTCTGCCCTCTTTCTCATTCCCGTATCCACTTTACTAACTTGCCCGACTTAAATTCCTTTCTTTTACATGACATAAGTGTATATTTTCTCTTCTGTGCACGACTTCAAACAAGCAAACAAGACCAAAAGTGTTTAGTATTATACAGATTGCGCATGATATCGAAAAATCTTGGTGTTTTTAAAGGCTTGACAGATCCTTGATGCAGTATTGTTGATGGGCTCCCCCTTTATTTCATGACGGCAGCATCTGCCTATTTTAGGGTGTCCTCTCTAGCGCAACGCTCATTTTTGAGCTCTTTTATTGACAAGTAACCATGAATTAGAGAGATGGCGCGGGCTTTATTTTCAGAATTTACTGTGTGAAAGAATATGAAGTGCGTAATGTAAATGAGTCACGTGGGAACAGAACGAACACATTTGTATGAGTATAGCCTTTGTATGCGGCCAGAGGAGCTATTCTTATTCCTTTTCTTGTGAACCACACTCGTTACTGCTCTAGGGTTGTCGGTACCGCTCTAGGGTTGTCGGTACTGCTCTAAGGTTGTCGGTACTGCTCTAGGGTTGTCGGTACTGCTCTAGGGTTGTCGGTACTGCACTAGGGCTGTCGGTACTGCACTAGGGCTGTCGGTTCTACACTAGGGTTGTCCGTTACTCCATTAAGATCGTTGTTGGTGCTCTAGGATCCTTGTTAGTGCTTTACGATTTTCATTACAGCACCAGGATTCCGGTAACAGCACTACCTGATCATTACTGCGTTAGGATTCCGGTAACAGCACTACCCTAATCATTACTGCGCTAGAATTCCGGTAACAGCACTACCCTAATCATTACAGCACTAGGATTCCGGTAACAGCACTACCCGAATCATTACAGCACCAGGATTCCGGTAACAGCACTACTCCTAATCATTACTGCGCTAGGATTCTTGTAACTCCGCAAAGCTTCTCATTTCTGCACGAAGATTCTAGTCACAGCAGCAGAACTCGCGTCACGGCCGCAAGATGCTCTGGTCGACATTGCTGTGTCATGGCGACTGCAGAAAATAAAGATTTGAAGTCACCCGCTCTGAGGAGGCCGAGATGTGTGAGGTGGTCAGCGTGATGTATGAGGGCCACACCGCGAGTGAGTGATTTAGGGGAGCACCCCACCGCGCAGTGAATGAGTGAATGAATGAGGGAGGCAGTCTCCTACACTGTGAATGAGACCGTGAATGAGGGAAGGACTGGACCAGAGCGTGAGTGAGGCACTCGACCAGACCGTGCAGGGCTGTTATCTCAGACGCGTGCTGCGGTGGTGCGTGCGATGAGCCTCATCAGGTGTGTTGCATTGCGGTCAGCACGACTGTTAGGTGCGTCGCTCCTGCACCCACCGCTGACGAGCGTCAGGCATTGCCACAGTGCTGACGAACGTCAGGCATTGCCACAGCGCTGACGAGCGTCAGGCGTTGCCACAGCGCTGACGAGCGTCAGGCGTTGCCACAGCGCTGACGAGCGTCAGGCGTTGCCACAGCGCTGACGAGCGTCAGGCGTTGCCACAGCGCTGACGAGCGTCAGGCGTTGCCACAGCGCTGACGAGCGTCAGGCGTTGCCACAGCGCTGAGGAGCATCACGCAACACCACGATGCTGAGGAGCATCAGGCAACACCACGATGCTGAGGAGCATCAGGCAACACCACGATGCTGAGGAGCATCAGGCAGCATCACAGCATTGCTGAACACGAGCTCAGCACAGCGCTGTTGAGGCGGAGACTGACGCCTGCCATCGTTGCTGTAAACAAAGCAGGGCACACGCGGCAGGACGCGGCCTGGGCAGAAGGGCAGGCACGAGATGGAGGGGCCTCGCCTACCCCGCCATCGACAATTCACCTCCTATTTAACAGAAATGGTTTTCTCGTTGACTTGTTATCAATAGGTCAGTATAAATAGTGCGCGCTGGTCTTACAATTGTCGGGTTGTGTTCTCTTCATGTTCTCATTAGGGTCTAAATTATTTACTTACAGTGGGGGCACTAGTAATTGCTCACTTTAAAATTTATTTTTTATTGAACATCTTACGAGCCAACGTAAATGAAGCTTCAACGGAACACAAATTCTAGTTAACAAAGTGAAATTGTGTATAAAAAAGGATGTAATTTTTACAAGTATACGGCTTCATATACACTAACATTATACATGACACGAGGCAACAATATTCCACCATTCCTGTACAACGTCACATAATGTATTTTTCTGGTCAAATCGTATGTGAAATGCTTGAGGGACGTGCTAGATGTTTCGAGAAGAAAACCAACTTGGTTTGAAGCCCACGGTTAATCGCGGGTAACCGTCGAAGCATGCAGTCACCTAGAGGACCGCATGTCGGAAGCGAGTCTCAAAATGTCGACGGAAGCGAATAGTTCAGCTCCGTTCTCGCGGAATATCGTACAGGAAAAATTCTACGCAGATTAATGAGTTACACTCTACCCTACGTTCAATTAGTGCTAGTAAGGAATGTGGCTCAACGGTCAACTTACCAAGGTCGGGTGCATGTTGACTTTTGTCGATTAAGATTAACAATGAACCGATGATCTACAAAGAAATAAAAACTGATCTGAGCATTTCTGGGACACAAGTGAGTGAAGAACCATCAGTTGAAAACTTTGCAGCAATGAGATGGAATGTTTGCGCCCTATAAAACTCCCTTATTCGTAAAAAACACTTTGTTAGTCGTCTAAGCTTACCAAAAAAGGACTTGCAGAAAGGAAATTCATTCAGACCTTATTTGGTCTGATAAATCCAAAATAGAATTGTTTGATCTTAACTCCGCTCGTGATGTGTGGAGGACACGAGAAATAGCCTATGAGAGGCATAATACCGTCTTAATTGGGAAGCACGGTGTATAATAGTTTTGTTTACACTGCACGCGGCACTGATGGATGTACTTCATATCATTGATGGGAAGACGGATGGGGCCATGTAGCGTTAAATATTGAAGACGGCTCTGATTCCAAGTGCAAGGCATTCGTTCAAATATTGAAAACGACTCTCACTCCAAGTGCGAGGCATTTATTCAGAAAACGCGGACGAACATTCCAGCAAAACGCCGGTCTTACGCACACGGCAGAATTACCATCCGGACTGTTCTTGAAGAGTAAAATCAATGTTCTCTGGCGGCCAAGCCAATCCCCGGACTTTAATCTTATCTAACATCTTTGGGAACACTGGAGAAGAAGATTCATCAGAGAAGTTCTATGTATCTCGAAGAAATGAAGAAAATATACGTTGAAGAACGGGTTTTTATGCCACCACAAGCTTACAACGCTCAATTTCATAGTATAAAAGACGTTTCTGAGCCGTAATTGCCAACAAAGGTGTTGCAACGAAATGTTGAACATAGAAAACTGGTTTGGTTGAACACTTTACTCCTGCGCTATGTATGTTTTGTGCGTGCGTGAGACCATATACTTGCCAAAAAGAAAATTCTGTCGCCATTTTCACTCTACATTATTAAACGTGTATTCTATACGAGTTGTACGAGTGTTGGCTCGCTAAATGTTTAATAAAAATAGAACCTTATGTTCGGCAACATTTCTGTTGCTTCTTCTTGTACGTTTGTTGCTGATAATTTTCATTCTTCTCAGTCCAGACACATATATCGCTCTGGTTCATGTGCCTCAGCCCAGATCTGCCAGTAGACAGCAAAATATGCCTACTTCTCCTGACGCGCAGTGTCGAACTGGATTGAAGTTGTCTGAAATCATTCACACAATTCATTGCCAATTTGTTGGTTTCCTTAGTTTATCAAACTCGTTTGTTTGATACGTCTTCGCATAGGAGTGCCTAATGGGATTGGTGTGTAGGGGTACTGAGGCCCTGTGATGTGTGTGTGGGGGTACTGAGGCCCTGTGATGTGTGTGTAGGGGTACTGAGGCCCTGTGATGTGTGTGTAGGGGTACTGAGGCCCTGTGATTTGTGTGTAGGGGTACTGAAGCCCTGTGATGGGATGTGTGTCCCAGTGCTGGGTTAGAAGAATAGGTCCAAGAAGCGTTACTCGGCTTGCAAGACCAAGTTAAACTGTCAATCGCTTGACCGCGTTGATAATAAATGACTAAATATTTTAAACGAGAAACTACATGTCAAACGTGAACGTAATCGTCTAACAGTTAATATTTTACAAAATAAATACGGGAAAGGAAAAAATGCTAAAATAAGATCTTAGAAGGATATTTTAGCAACGTAGAAGTGTGCCTCAAATGTAGCGAATTGAGAAACTACTCTGGGCCTTAGCTTCACGGGTTTATTAAGATATTGACTGCGATATGACCCACTGGTGGGTCATTTTGCCCTAGGAAAATCGCATCATCGCAACCAATGTGTTGAGATACAGAGCGCGGGTTGTATGCAGTGATGACCTGAGAACAATGCACAGAGCTCGCTGTGTGTTGTTAAATTCGACTGGTGCGTCGTTATTTAATTAAAGGGAATCTTGAGCGGGCTCATGACGGACTTACAGGCACCGCTGAATATCGTAACATCCAACTGACCCTCGGAGTCAAAATCAGGGCATGTGTCGTTGAGTTTACTTCAGAATTGTGCCTTGAGAGTAATTTAAATTTTTGCTTGATAAAGACCCACATAATTCCGCTTTGTTGAAACAGATTCGTTTCATACCTTCGTGTAGGTGAACCTAGATACGAGCATAGCGTTATTCGTTCGTAGACACCTTGTCGGGCGGAATAATCGCTGACGATAGAAATTACGAGGTGCACCAATTTACATGGATCTGCGCTGTGTTGTCACTGCTTTATTCCACAAGCCAATTTATAAAGAGCTAAATATTTCAAGCAATACCAAGCGATAAGCATGGCTCATGATGCGCTACAGCCTCCACCAGTACCGTTGTACGAGTACATGTATTTGGTGCCCAAATTTATGTGCGCAGAAACAGCTAACGTTTACACTCAGAATGACGCATCCACTTACGTTCTCAAAAGATAGAAAATCAAATTGGAACCTGCATGAAAGATTTCATTTTGTACACTCAGAGACGCGTTTGAGTCGTCCTTATGGCGAGCGGGTGACTCGTGCGATACACTTTTACAGAGGGTCTAAAAAATCTACTCGCTTTTTGTTATTCGATAATTTTGAAAAAAAGGTTTACTCTTACTAATGTCATGTAGAACCGTGATGAAACTGTTAAATTAACGTGGGTTGGTGGCGCTCGCTGGCAATATGCGCGCACGTGGGGGTCTTAAATTTCGAAATTGAGTATTTTTGGGGGATATCCATACGCCCATACGTGCGAGGTTCATTGCTATATTGCTACTCGGGCGGGCCAGCGCAGGGCGTCCTGTGTTCTACCTGAAATGCGGGGAAATGTTTTATTCACTTGTAGCAATTTGTCTTTATTTTGTTCTTGATTTCCCCCTAAAAAATAGGGGCCATGTGTCGCTTCTATTGTACACGTTGCCGAGTTAATGCAGATTGTTGAAATGAAGGGGAAATGGGATCTTGTTCGAGCCGTCTCCCATGGTCCCGTGAGGCGATGGAGGGCTGCACCTCTGCGGATGACAGTGCGTGTTGCTCGTCCTTGTTCACTACACGTTGCTCTTCCGTCAGTTACATATGTAATTTTAATTCTAACCTGAAGGCATGTATGCTGATAGGGATCGTCTTTGAGCGCGTCTGAGATATGCGAAGGGTTTGAAGGAGAATGTCCTGATATTGGCCAACCTTGTCCTTGTATCATCGTGGGCCTCGCGCAGATAACCCTCGTAAATTTCCCTCATACATATCCCTCATGGATGTCTCGTAGAATTTCCTCATGAATATCGTTCGTAGATGTCCCCCATAAGTGTCCCTCATAAACGTACCTTCTAGAAGTCCCTCATAAACGTTCATCACGCACAGCTGAACTGGTTATTTTGGAAGTAGGAATCTGTTGTGGGTTGTGCTGCGAGATACTTTCTCTTAAGTTTTAGGTTAGACTTTAAAGGATGTTTGGTGTAGCTCACGTCTGACCTCTCATGAACATTTCCTAATTCTTTCGAATGCGCCGTTTGGTATTTGTGCCGGCAGAAACACCATCGCTCGCAAGTTGCTTCCCCACGATGCTTTAGTTACCTCCTTATCAAGTGGCCAGGTGATTTAATAACGAACCAACATTGTAGGGTGTTTGTACTCCAACATTCGCAGGTGGAATGATTTTTTACTGCTCCATTGTCAAAAGTGTTCTGTTGTCGGTAAGAGATTTATAAGTCCAATATACCGTTCCATAACGGCGCTTCACGTAACGCCAGTGTAATTTTTAGAGAAATGTGTGTCTGTAGTAGCCTTGGGAGCGCATGTTTTATGGGTTGAAAATGTGTGTCTACAGTAGCCTTGGGAGCGCATGTTTTATGGGTTGAACAGCTGCCCATCGCAGACAGAAAATATTTGTAATGGGGATCGTCATTTGACAGTATAGTTACAATCCTAAATTATTCCAGCTCATCGGAGAGAAATCATGGCGAACAACATATTAATAGGCTGTAGAGTAAGATTGGAGAGGTCGTGCTTATAATGACTATACGTGAATTTTATCTGCTATTTATGTGCGTGATTATCATGAATAAACTATTAGCTGGCTGCTTGTTTCACAACATTGATGCGCATCAGTATGGAAATTTGTATAATGGGTGTGGGACTAGGAGATGAATTGAATAATAATAAATGAGGTGCCTTGTTTTTATTATTATTCAATTCCTTGTCCCGTTTCCAATATTTATAGTTATGTATTTCCACATCGTGAATAAAGACTTGAACTTTTCTAAATCACTCTGGGTAACTTTTCTTGGTATCTGTGATACGGGGACTGCGGGCTCGTGCATCTCTCCATGCACTGGGGCAGTACGAAAATTCTGGGATCGAGTCTCCACAGCAGGGTGAGGTAATGAAAACTGTAGTCTTATCCAACATTTTTTGTGGTCACAGAGCAACGGTCGTGGTACTCCGAAGTGGTGAAAAAAGGCGCGCTCAGTGAAGCGTAGAGGCAATTATATATGATGGATCTCTCCTAGCAAATGAATGGAGTTACTTAAGGTGCGACCGATATTTTCTGTGCTGGCTGCTGTACGCTGTTCCATGACTGAAAATTTTTGCTTCTTTATTCCTTTGCTACATAGTATACGCTTCCCGCCAAAAATGGCGGGATTTAATCCTATATTATTTTAAAAACTATTAGACTCTCCCCGCCAATAACGGCGTGGTAAATGATGTTAATGTCTTACGATGCCCTCTTATTTACGATAACTCTAATCTAACTTGACATGTTATTTTCAGTGTGACTGATACGGACTGCCTGATTTGACAGTCTCGCTATTTGTTTAGGAATACGGGACCCGTGAATTTTCTACCATTTATATCCTTAAGAGCGTGACAGAGAGACGGACCAACCAACCAAGTGAGCAAGCAACAACTGTGTATTAGTATATAGTGGGATGAATGGATTTTTTCAGTGAAGCTACTCCCCACCGTGTCCTTAGAAGTGAACTAATTACAAACAAACTGTGTTGACCAAAATACTGTCGAATCGTATTCTATTAAATAAGATAGTAAGCATACTTTTAGATTGCATTCATTTACGATGCGATATTCAGTATCCTATGTATGACACTGACGCATGTCGCGCCGCTCACAGTAATATTCTTTATGGTGGCACCTGAAAAGTGTTAGAGAAAAAGTAAAATTCCTGTGCGTCCTACATGCGACGATTGATGTTAAAATTAACGGGGATTCAGTTTTTGTCTTTTTCGAGTTTGCCAGGAAAAAGTGAACATGAATAACATTGAATATTTCCAGGAAGTGTTAACTTTGCACTGACGATGGCATGTTGGCGCAATTATATAATTGAGTAGTTAAGGGTACTGATGCTAGGAGCGCCTTATGACATTCGAGGGAAATATTGATCACTCCCAACTACAAAATTTGCTTTGTTAGTGAGTCCTGCCAACTAGATGTACCGTGAACGTATTTGTTCATTTTTATTGACGTGCTGGAAAGTCAGCAAGACTGACGAGGAACGTCACGGGGCTAAGTTGAATTATGTTCGACGCTCTGGGGACATGGGGGGGGGGCAAAGGGTAAGCTTGACCTGTCTGGCGTGTGCCACGACTACTGGCGCCCGCAGGGAGCAGTGCTTGCTTACCTTAGCTAAAGATCGGCCTTCCAGACTTCTATCTTCCGTGCCCACGGAGCTTCTTTCACTCTTTCGCTTTCTCCTCTTCGTCTTGTCTTCCTCTTCTTCTTAACTTGTTTTTATGGACAAAACATTTTATGTGGGAACCCATGTTAAGATTAGATTCCCTGTTGTCGATAGTCTGTGCTAAATGGTCCCTTCTCTTCACTCTAGATCTCATTTTACATCGATAGGGAGTTCTAAACTTGATAGTAATCTAACATTGGCGCGCTATACCTTGACCGATTTTCGGTTTTATTATGTGTAGAATTTGTGGTAAGCAAAGTGACTACAATTGGACACCGTCTCCTGCTCTTGGACCCTTGCGTGCACGCGGTTTGAAAGTAGCAAATTGTTTGTTTTCCGCTTGAATGATATTCGAGGTCCTGTTATCCAGAATGCCCAGGCACCGATGCCTAGCCTCGAGGGATTGTCAGAGTAGCGAGTTCACTATCGATGCATAATTTTTTTTGTTCGTGTGAAGTGTAACATTAGTGGTACGATATAGCCCGTTTCTTCAATATCAATGGTGGTCTGCATTAGTCTGTACCTGTATGTTCCATCGGACAGCAGAGTTATTTTGAACAACTTGTCAATCAAGCAGAGCTTTTATTTGGTCCTGCCATCAAGAGCTCGTTCACGAGGCACTTCACGTTACTCGGGAAGAAGCGGTCGAAAAAACAGGTAGAACACATTGTACCTCGTTCATGCACCACCAATTGGATGCTTCAGGGTGTATTGTATTGATGCCTGTGTGATTTTCATAAGTTTTCATCATTAAACGAGCAATTTTTCCGGTGTGTTTAGAACAGTGTCTGTGATTGGGCATCGTTTTATTCTCTCATTATAAACGTTTCAAGAAATCGTGCAACTTTACGGAATGAAGTTGAGCGTGAACGCTGGAGCATCCTCCGCTCGATCGAAGTACTCGTTGAGAAGAACTTTTTCAACTTTTCTTTTAGAGTGCTTTGAATACGTTTTAATCGTTTTCGCGGCTTTCCTATTTATGCAACTAGCAATACTAATTTATGCTAATGTTACTGATTATCAAATATTTTTGTATTTATTAGAGCCTTATTTAGTATCATTTCCGTTGAAATGTAGTTCCTAAGTCGAGTTGTGTGTAGTTAATTTTTGATCACGGAGTGCATGCATCACGAACTGTGGGTTTGCCAAATCTTCTTGAACATCAAACATTTCGATCGCGGTTTCGATTGAGTGATGCTGTTTAACGAGTTACTAAATTTTCGTCTAGCGGCATCTGGCAGTGTGCCGTTGGCTTCCGTAGAGTGAAGGGGTCTGAGGACTGTGCTGGGGAACGATGTTGAAATGCTTAAATCGTCAAGATGTTTCACTTATCATCCTGTTGTGTATGACTAACGCTTCTGAAAGTGGAATCGTTATTCGTTATGTTACAATTTCTTGAAATTTACTGTATTTGCTTTTCGTGTAGGAGAAGAGAAAGCCGTTGTGAGGGTAACTTCGGTGATGAACACTGGGTGTGGTGGTGAATAGTGGTGTGCTGATTTGTGAGAAATTGGGTAAAATTACAAGTGATATTGCATTGAATTATAATATACCGTAATGTATGAATTTTGGAGTAGATTAGGCGCAATAGAATTTAAATCTTGATTGTAAATGAGCTACAGGTTTGTGCCAGGCTTCCGGCATCCCTCTGTGGGCAGTACGCTTGTGCTGTATCTTCATCCGATTGAGTGGGGCCGAGCAGTCAGAATTTCTGTCCAAATACCCATGTGCTTAGGTTAACCACGCAAACCAGTCGATCGAAGTCCTTGCTGTTGTGTGAAAAACATTGCCATTATTTATTCGGTTAAATCATCTGTCGCATTGAACGAGGTGTTTCTCACGCTTTGTCTGTTTCTTAATTTTGTTCCCGAATCCAACTAGTGAAAGAAGAAACTAAACGAATGTACAAGTACTTCTACTTCCCATAATTTCGTTGTTTAACTTTTTACAGCTGAGAGAAAATTGCTTTACTGTAGAATTACGTGCCTTTTGCGTTATCATTGTTTAGGTTTGCCGTCATTTTTACATGAGACAGCAGAAGTTATGTGCCGATATGTGAAGCACTATTCGGTTCGGTTAGCGTGACAGCTGGGGCAAATAATTAGGCTCTGGATGTGGACGTTTGATGCACAATACTAGGGCAGTTCGAGTCGAGACTTCTCCCGAGAATAAAAAGGATAGTTTCTGTTCTGAATTTATAGGAATTTAAACCTATTCACTAGATGTTCTACAAGAAAAAATATGAGATTAATCTGCTTATTAAAAGTTTTGTTCTACTAAAATATAGACGAATAACTTTTGTTGAAGTATTTGCATACATTTTATCTCTAATTTAGTATAATTCTTTGTTTGTACATTAATAATTTTATTTTCTCAGAATAAGCATAAGCCTAAAATTGAAATGGGAAAAAATCTAGATGTAAAACATGTGTTGTTGGTTTAGATATGGATTGGTAATATTTATCAAGAATAGTTATTGTGCAGTAAATTTATATGATCTTTTAAAAATTTCTTTGAAGATGAAATGTATGCATTGAAAGCTGAAATGAGGATTGAACAAAGTAGACTGGTGAGTTATAGCTGAGCTTAAATGTTTTAGAATATGTATTTAATGACATGACAGTATTTTATCATGAAAATATAAAAATATATAAATGGCTGGCAAAGCATGCAGTGATATTTGTTTAATATATGATAGGCATGATATGGTAGTAAATTACATAGGAAGAATAGAATAGGCAATAAAGTTAGGTTAGTTTTGTTTGTCAATGGTATGCCATGAGGACTGAGGACCACAATGGGACACTAGAAGGTGACCTCAGCTATAAGTAGGCTTTTGAGGTTATCTTTTGTGTTCACTTTACTTCTTACAATTCCATATTTTAATTATCTCTTGTTTTTATTCATTTTTGACAGTTACTTCTATGTTTGGAGAATCCCATGTTCAAAACCACTTTGTGGTTAGGCGTTTGTTTTCTTTTAGTTTACAGGTACTAAGCAAACCTTTCACATTGCTTTCTTTGAATTACATTGTATGTGTATAGGAGGATTTAAACCTAATAATAATTTAGAACCTAATGTAATCTATTACAGCCAATTTTGTGTGATATCCCATCTTAATGTAAATTAATTTTCTACTTAGTGAAAATGCCTAGTTTGATATTTTCTGCTCTAACCAAGTTTTTCTATAGTTTAGTTTCCTCTGAATTTTTCTCAGATTTGTAATATTTCTTGTTTGATTACTTCAGCTTTAAACTTTCTGTTTGCCATATTTTTTCAATGAATAACTCAAAACAAAATTGATTTTATGTTTTCAAATTTTTGTAAAGATGTTAGCATGCCATATGAACATGTTTTCATCTGCTCTTTTGAAAAAAAATTTTTGATTCGACTGACACGATTTATAAGAAACTGCTACAGTGTTGTGCTATTAATTATACTGAAATGAGATGCCTAGATTTCTATTGTTTGTTTGACACAAGAAGTTAGAAATGACATGTTGAGCTCTATTTTTTTAGTAGATGAAGTTGCACCAAATTGAAATTCAGCAAATAAAAATAAAAGTTTAGGAAATCAAAGGAATTTTTGATTGGTGTGAATTGTATCGGAATACATACCATCAAGCAGGGCTCCTCAAAGGATTTTAGTTTTTGTTAATGATCTTGATACAGTTTATGATTTTTGTGTCACATTTGGGATAATTTCATCAGTTTGCACCAGGACTATAAATGGTGTGTAGACCAAAGTTCTAGCTACTGACTCGAGTTTGTAGTATGGGAGAAAATAGTATCCCAAGAAGCCCAGCATTTAGGGTATTTATTGGAAAAAGTTCAAAAACATGCATTGAAATTATTTTTGTTATAAAAATTTCTCTGGATCAGCATGGGATTCTAGTATGCCTTGTGATATGCAAAACTGTTTAAATTGTTGATAAATTTTTTGATTTAATTAAATTCTTTTAATTGCTTTCATTCAAGAGCATTGTGTGACAAGATCATGGGATTTGTCATGTTCTTTGTTAGTAAAACTTTCTCTTTGTAGAGCTGGTTTGGGTGTACACAAAGAAATGAATATATATGTATATATGATCAATAACTCCCAATAATAACCAATTCATCACTTGATAAACTTGCTAACATGGCATAACAGTGCACCTATGCGCTTTCCTCAACATGGTGTAGAGAAATTGCTTACAGATTTAAATTGTGCTAATTGGTTCTTATGTAAGATGCGACACCCCATTTTTACCATCAATGAGTCGTCGCTCTTTGCTTTGTTTCTTATAGGAAATTTTGTCAAGTTGTTCAGGATTTTAATATTAGAAGTATTGTCGCAACATGTACCCGAGCAATCACTAGTTATGAATTTGACATCAATTATCAAGTCAATTTTTGCTCTTAATATTATATAACAACCACAAACCATTTAGAAACTACCAGCTGTTTTGTGACCCATTGCATGCATTTGGTGAAATACAACAAATAAATAATCTTAATTATTCTTGGTGTCTATCAGAGTAATGGTGAGGCCAAATCAATTTTATGTGTGTATGTATGTATAGACACTAAGGCCACAGCCCTTCAGACACAATAAATATTCAGTGTAAGTGAGGATTGCAATGGATTTAATCACAATACACTTGGTATTTCAGTAAATCACTGCTGCACAGATTCAGCACAGTTCATTTTCAAGCCCACTAAATTCAAGTGCCAATATTCTGGATTGCCATGGCACCACATGAACCTTGTAAGCACCAGTGCAATGCTCTTCAGTAATTTTTTATTAATTTTCTTCAATTTACTTTGGATTGCATCATAAGAGGTCATTTTTTATATATATTGATTTTCTGGAAAATATTAATTTTTGCATGTGAAAGCCTACTGCTCCTACACTTTTTGTTGTACAATAATGAAACAGTTCATTCAACAGGAAGTTTACATGCAAATATTTTTATTAGTTCTAATTGCCACTTAATGAAAATTTAGAAAAGCTGAAAAGTAAAGAAGTATTAAATGCTCATTTTTTTCAAAATTGAATGAATTTATTTCTTCAAAATCATTCTTGATAACTTTAGTTTCCACATTGAGACACATAAAATAACACCAAAATAACTAAGAGAATTTTGAAATGTGTCCATATTTTCTTTTTTATTGTACGAGGTCTATTAGAAAAGTATATATCCTACATTTTGCAAGAGGGAAAAACTGGCTTATCTAGAGTGTTGGATAATTTCCCTCTTAAGTAGTTTCCTTTGGATTCCGCATACTTCTTCTAACAGTGCCATCATTGTAGGAAGAAGCATGCAGAAAAGACCTCTTTAGGAATGGAGTTAAGCTCAACTGTCATTGCTGCCATAATGTCCTCTCGTGTCTGAAATCCCATTAATTCTAATAGCCCTTTAAATTTGGGGCNTAAGGATGCCTGGTGAGGCACAGGAGTCTGGTCTTTGTCAGAAACTGCATCAAGTGCAAGAAAGGTGCTGGAGCACTGTCATGATAGAGGCACCAATTTCCTGTTGACTACACGTCTGATCACTTGCGTCGCACATCATCACAAAGGCGTTGGAAGGCATCTCTGTCCTCTGAAAAACGAACAATATACTCTGTGGTGCATACTTTGGTGTGCCTCACTGTGGGAGTAAAAAAAAGCAATCAGCATCACTTTGACATTGCTGCTCGCTTGGTGGGTCGTCTTTGGTCTTAGTGACAAGGAATGCTTTCACTGTGATGATGGGTTTGATTTACAGGTTGTACCTGTACACCCAAGACTCATTACCAGTGATTGTGTTCACAAAGTTGAGGGTCACTTTTTGTGGAGTCCAGCATGTCCTGTGAGACTTCAACACAGAGGGGCTTGTACTCCGTCAGCAGCTTCTGCGTAAATTTTCCCGCCACTTTGTTCATGACCAAATTTTCTGTCACATATGTAATGTGCCAAGAAAATATTGATGCCCACCTCTTCTGCAATTTCCCTGATTGCAGGTCCCTCATTACCTCAGGGCTCACTTTGACAATGACCTGATCATTTCATCCATGTTGATGGCCCACCAGAGTCTGGCTCGCTCTCCACCGATGTGTGGCCATCTTTAAACCAGTTGTACCACTCAGTAATCTGTGTGAAGCCCATAATATGGTCCCCTAAAGTCCCCTGAATCATTAGAATAGTTTCTATTGGGCTTTTGCTTAGTTTTTTTTTGCAAAATTGGATGCAGTAGTGCTGCTCTAGTCTTTCAGTCATTTCCCTTGCAATGAAAAGTCAATGCGAGCAATACACACTACCTCATTCAAATGCTGCATGCCAGCAGCTGGCGATTGGCACATGGGAAAACATTCACTCATGCACACAAAGGTTCAAAGTCAGCTCTTGCAACCACGCTTGATTCATATCCATCAGGTGTTCATAATAAATGTGAGCTGCTTTTTCAACAGACTTTGTATTGTATTTTTTTTTTCAACAAATTGAAGAATTTACCCCACGCAAACTGTGTTGATCCCTTGCAATGAAAAATAAACTACCTGATTCATATGCTGCAAAGATGCAAGTGATGTTAGTGGGCCAAATTTGAAGCAGACTCATCCCATAAGAAAAAGTTTTTCTAAATAGTAGGATTCCTTTATTGCAGACCAATAATAATTATTTTCACATATCTGCTCAGGAAAATTACAACTAATGTGCCAAAGCCAAGGGGCTCACATTTTATGCATAATAAATGAGAGGAAGGGAGTTTGGTTCCATGTTGATTGGTAACTCCCAGGCTTGCAATTGACTTTTGATAAAAATTTCCAATGATTTATGGGCTCATTGTTTGAAAATCTTATGTACAAAGAATTAATAACACTCAAATTACACCCTGCATTTACATTACCAAACTGTATTTGTCACATAAAATTAATATACAAACCTCCAATTGACCATCAGTCTGTGTGTTTTTATTCTGAGAATTGAAAACATAAACATTAAAATACCTACTAGTGTAAGTCTTTCAAGCTCATAAAATTTAAGTGCTAAATCCTGAGAATCTAATTATTATTTTACTGTTAAAATTGTTGACATATTTAGCAGTGCATTGTTTATCTGTAATTAAGTCAAAAAATGTTTTCAACAGGACATGAACTTCTATGCAAAAATGATTTCAATATAAAATTCGGTTTCTTCCTAGTTTTAAAGAGGTTTTGTTTATGTTATTCTGATCTTAACTAGATCAGATTTGTAAATGCTAGCACAATGTATCCTAGAACTGTGAGAGCAAGAGCTATCTAGTGAAGTGTTGTGAGGGCAGTTGTGCGAGCTGCAAGTCCTCACGTGTGAGAAATTAGTGTCATATTGTGGCGGTGGTGAGGGCGGGAGGATGGGGCAAGCGTGTTGTTGCCCCCCTCCTCCACAGCCCCCTGGAGGACCTTTGCCTGTCTTCGACCCTATCAGAGGTGAGTTCATGAAACATTCTGCTAGTATAGCATTTGGCCATTTTGGAAGGAATATTATGGGTGATACCCATCTTGAAGGAGCTCTGTGGAGGCTGTAGTATATTTCCACCCATATACTTTACCCTCGTTTTCCAGACTGAACTGTGCAGGAGACAAACAAAAATTGAGCGTTGTTACAGCTTGACTTGTTTACAATTGCCTGCTTTTACCTGTCAGGTATTTCTGACAGTACACAAGATTTGCATGTCATTTGTCAGCCGTCTGAGTTAAAATTTATAGCTGGGTACTGTCTAAATTAACAAGGGTCAAGTGTAGTTTTTTCTCATTATGGTAAGCAAATTATCATTTCTATATTTCATACCTAGTTATTTTTTGCTTTTTGGATATCTATTTGAATATTCTAAGTTGACTACCTCCATTGTAAGTGAGAATTTTCTCCATTTATTATGTGATCCTTCCTTAAAAATGTCAGCTTTATTTTAACAGTTCTGTGTTATCCAAATCTTGGCTTAAAAGGAACCTTGCAGTAATTTCACTATTTATGAAGTGTGGGGCTATTGAAATATACTTTGCAATAGTGGAATGATTTTTTAATCATTGTTAAAATTTAATTCAAAAATTCTTACTAGTTATTGATAAGCTATTATTAGTGACTAAAATCAATATCTTTGATAGCTGGTTAGTTCTATGAGTGTGTGCATTACTATTTGGACACTAAAAGAGATTTATTTGCGCTCTCCTATTTTTTATTATTTCTGATTATAATGCCTTCAAATAAGAAGCTGTGTTGGTGAATTAAATGCATTTTAAGATGATTTTAGGAAATTACTGAAGTTTTATTGGTAATATTGATAACATTTTTTTATCTAGATTAAATTAATTATAATTTCTGACATATACTTTGATTAAGTGTGATCAATTTGTTCAATCAAATTCACATAATGTTGTGTTGTAACTTCCAATGTATTGATTTGAAGTTTTTTTGTGCTTGTATTTAGTATTCATCACTCCTCAGGGGCCATAGGATAGGCCTTAGGCAATAATGCTAGGTTAGTTAGGTTTATCTTATGCTATGGGGACTAGCATCCCCAGGGGGGACATTGTTAGGTTACCTCAGCTTTAGCTAGGCTTTAGAGACTTCTACCTTTTGTGCCCACTTTTTTTTTCGATTTTCATGTTTTCTTAGCTGATGATTCTTTATCTTTGTCTTCCTTCTTAACTTACTGTTTCTATGTGCAGGGGATCTTGTATGTAAAGACACCTTCTGCATAGATTCTCTATTTTCCTAAGTCCATACTAAATGGTCCCATCTCATTTGGGGCAAGATAGTCTGAGTTAATAAAGTGCTGCTATCCTTGCTACTACTACTTGATTCATTATTTGCAGCATTCAATGACAGATTGGATTAAAATAGCACCATGATTGAAGTTATTAAATGTTCAATTCGATGAGCTAATACAGAACAAAAAATACCTCAATTTTTATGTATTAAATGCCATAGCTGGGTATAGGTATTTATTTGCTGAACAGTAGAAGCCACCATGTTGTAATTTCTGCACCTTGTTGGGTTAGCCTATTATTTTGTATCAAGAGACCTTACCACTATGGGTGTGCCCTCTAGCTTACATAGAAATGAAACACTGTATGTGTACTTGTCAACATGGCTTTCATTAAATTAAATAGTCTTGCGTCTCTTATTCTCCAGATCTGCACTTTTGAATTTGCCAGGAATTCTTGTATTCTTCATTGAAAATTTGAAATAAAATTTTCTTTATCCTGCTTTTTTAGGTAGCTGCAATCCATATCAAGGTCTTAATCATTGATAGTACTAGGGTGGCAGTAGAGAATGATAAGGATTTCAGATATCAAATGCGTCATTTTTTGCATTCAGTGTTAGTACACAAAGTCTCCCCTTGCTTCTAAGTTTACTTATCAATGATTTGAGGTTATCTTGTTTATGAAGGTAAACAAAAAAGATTGTAATGATTACTCTTCAGGAGGCATGCGCAGGCAATAGGGTTAAGTTAGGTGTTTCTATTGTATGCAATGAGGACTAGCATCCCCCTGGGGGACATTGTTAGGTCACCTCATCTATAGATAGGCCTTTGGGACTTTCATCTTTTGTGCCTTCTAACTTTGTGCCTTGGAACCATCTTATGTGCCTTAGAATAAAATTTGTGCCTTCTTTGATGTCTCTTTTCAATCTTTTTTTCTCTTCATTCTTTCCTTGCTTCTTTGAACATGGAATTCTATGTGGGAACACATCTTGTATATAGATTGCCTATTATGTACTCCACAATAAATAGTCCCCTCTCATTTTGCAAAACATCGTTTGAGTCACTGCAGCATTGCAATTTATGGTACTACTACTACTGCTGCTTCTCATAATGATTACCATCTTTCAGAAAATGTCATGTATTTCATATAAGTATATAGCTTGGCATTAGTATTGAAATGATTAGTTTTCACCAACTAATTTTTGAATTAGAGATTCAAATATGATACTTCAGGGAAAAAATTATTTTGAATTCTGTAGATGTTGATGCATAGCTTCGTAAAGTATTTTGTGCCAAGTTGATAGTGCATTCATAATTTTCTTTTCAAATTGTAGGATTCATGTTTATTTTTTGAGCAATACATGGATTTTTTAAATATTGATTAGTTCATCTTTTCTGAGCAAGTTATTGTATTTCTAGTTAATGGTCCATTATCACATTTACAGTGAAGATAGTGAAAATTGCAGAGAATGGTTGCTGGAGTTGGTAGAGTGTGCATATTGCAATCCAATTTGGATAAGAAAAAATAAAGGGTATAGGGATGAATAATACTGATAGTATGAATGTAGAAGTAAGGTAAAAACATGAAGAATATCACTTCATGTTCTCATTGCCAAGTATCATGGTAAGCCAAATCATGGTTGGCAAAAACAAGATTAGAAATAGTTATCAGTCATGGAAAGGTGTCTTGAAAGTGCAAAGGTTTGGCATTTATGCTGAAAGGAGTTGATATCAGTAGACAATGTAAACAGAGATTTTTTAAAGAACACTTGTGAGTTACGGAGAACATTATTAAATGTTCTAAAGGTGAGAAATTTTGCAAGAAGGACATATCTTGATGCAGTGAGAAATGAGTGTGCATCTAGTGTTGTTTGTGAGCTGTTGAATAGAGTCTGATTAAAAAGGGTTTGACCATGTCATGAACAGTGATGATTTTTGAAAGTTCATTCCATCAGTGGAAATGGTTTGGTAATAAAAATGATTCCTCAACTTCCTGATCAACTAGATAAGTTTGGAAAATTTTGTACAGAAAATCTGGTATGTTATTGCAACATCATTTTATTTGCTATCATACTCCCTTTTTGTTTACTTTTTGAGTGACTGGCAATAATAGTTCATATCTGCAACAACGATGAGACATAAAAAAGCTCTAGCTGACATTAAAAAAAGTTATAATCAAGGAATCTGCTAAAGGTTCCTTGCCTGATACCATTAAAAAATTGTCTTGTTGACATTGTGAAAAAATTCCAGAAGACCCATCACCAAAGAAGAGATGCTGAGATCTGTCACTGAGAGATTTAAGGAATATTGGTCATCATCTCCATAGAAAACCTGGAGAATCAAGCAAATTTATTTTCACCATAGCTGGTTGTCCTGACATACTGAAATCCATAAGGAATACTATTCTTAAGACCATAGCTTCAGTGAAAGTTTTGCTGAGAATACCCTCATGTTATGGCAAGATACAAAAGTTTGAGGATGGAATGGGCAAGGAAGTGTTTGAAGATAGACACAAGTCTTGTTCTTTCATTGATAAGACCCAGAGGGCCCTTGATGGATCTGCCAACTGGGCAAACAGTTGGGGGTATTTCTGGGAAAGAGCGTCATCATGGTTTGAGGTGTCAATGGAATACAAAAGTCATCAACAGGCTGAAGGAGTTGTGATGTGGGCATGCTTCATGGGCGATAAACTTGTTGGTCCTATTGTAGTACCCTAAGGTGTGAGAGTGACATCTGTTGCCTATTGCAATCTTCTGAAAGAAATTTTAGTGCTTTGGTGAGATGACATAAATATGTATTTCTTTTGCTACTACAAGACTTTGTTTTAATACACGAGTGTTCCCGCCCACTCTGTACCACCTGGGTGTTTAGGTGAAAAGATGATCTGGCTCATATTCTCCCAATTGATAACTTGAGTGCTGTCATCAAATGAGATGTTATGATTATGAATGTCGATTTTTCTCTGATACAACCTTATGGGGAGCCATCAATGCTGCAATGCATGCAGTCATGCGTACCACTGTGTATTAAAAACTTGACTGATTCCATAAATATGAGACTTTTGCATGAATGTGAGACTTCTTGCTGTCTGTAATTAAACTCCATAGTGCCTACAGCAGTAAATATTAAAGTTCTGTTAATGTATTATAGTTGTGTTATTGCTATAATTGGATAAATATATCCAGAATTGATCCTTATTTGTATGTTTATTCCTTATGTACATCTACAATGATAAAATATCAACTGTTTTCATTGGAAAGCTTGAAAAACTATTGACTCCACTCAGTTGAGTTTGTAGGATTTCAATAAATGTTTCTCTTTGTGTACTAACTTTTGTTATAAAGCCTGACTTATGATGCCTATGTTGTTACCATAACATGCCAGATTTTCTGTATAGTTATTCAGAAATTGACAGGAAATGGGTGAAAAACTGACATTTAATAAAAGCAAAAATAAATCAAAAATCCAACAATATTAGAACTAAGGCATATGGTAAGCATAACTTTCAATATAAGTGGATGCATTTCATTTTACTCAATCTTAAAAACAAGTAAGGTTTGAGGTTTTCAATCAAAAATTATACTGCTTTTAATTTAAAAATAGAAATGAGCATAATTTATCCCAGCGACACCTCTTTAGTAGGCAAGAGAAAAATGAATCAAGTTGGTGATCATTTATACACTCTCAAAAAGAGGTTCCAATCAAGTATCCTGGCTCTTTTTATGCACAATAAACTCCATCTGGGTCCAGTTTTAGGTCTTAGTAGCTCTTGATGGTTTAGCCCTGCAACTACAACATACCACATCAAAGGGAATAGTATATGCCAATTCAGGCCCAAATTTAATTTTGATTTGTATATCTACTTATAGATCTAGCAGATAGCAGATAGTAGATATACAAATCACATCTAGCATACTGTCTTTGCTCTGAATTCCTAGTCCCATTCTCTTGTTTACAAAAAAAGGAACTTACAAGACGTGATCCATTAATTTTTGTCGTGTTCTTATCATTGCATGTGGTTGAAAATAGCTTTAGTCCCAATTGTCTTGCTGTGACTGTGCTTATTAATTGATGTGCTGCCAGTGTTGTGTGCTGCCCAACCTGTATGTGTGTCCTGTACCTTCGTCCGGCTCAAGTGCCCTCCCACCCTCCCCCAGGCAAGGGAGACAGTGCGGGATTTTTGCCCCTGGCGGGAGGCGTGTCAGGCTCCAACGGGCCCAGCGGTGTCAACCCTCGGTACCACCCCGACCCCTCAGGGGTGACCATGGGTGGTAACGTCACCCCCATAGGCAACTGTCCCCCTATGGGGGTCGTCATGACAGCCGCGGGGGGCCGCCGACCTCCTTACACTTCCCAGCAGCACGGTGTTGACGTCATCCGCTCCAACTCGGGACAAGGTGGGATGTGTATAGAACATGGGGCAATTGTGCACAAGGTTAAAATTATCCAGAGCTTGTTGGCAATTGTAAAAGAAAATTTGGAAAATGTGTGCAGAATATGTGGAAATTATGCACTAAGTACGAATTGTGTACGAGATGTAACTTCTGCGAGAAGAGAATTAAATTTTACTGAATAATATCTGGCCTACCTGCGATACAGTTATATAAGAGGAGATGGAAGTTGATAGCGAGGTGAAACGTGTATACGCGAAGTTGAAGACATCAAGAAATTCTCAAGTAAAAATTGGAGCTTGGCAGTTGCAAGTGCAAACTTAATGAGAAAAACTTTGAATATGCAGCGAGTTTGGGAAGAATTGCTGCGGGATTTGCGGTGAAATTATTTGGTTTGGTTCGGCTCGTAGTTAAACGAGTTCTAGAACTATGATTAGTGTTTTTTTGCTGTTGTGTGACCTTCAGCTTATTTACTGTACATTCTGTGGACTGAATAATATTGGAGCCTACCTTCTATTACTAGGTTCCTGAGTAGCCTGGTGGGTATGATGCTCGGCTGCGGTACGAGTGGTTGCGAGTTCGAGTCCACATGGTTATAGGTTTCCCACTCTGTCCAAGTGCAAAACGGGTGCCAGTTGATGCTGGGGTTACGCCTGCGACAGACTAGCATCCTGTCCAGGGAGCGATATGATCACTTGTCCAGCTTAATTCTCCAGAAATCTGGTGTAAGCACCGGCCCTAATCGCCTTCGTCGCTCCACAAAAGGGAACTTTGTTTTATCCCTTACCTCAGTCATCATTGATGTAGGAGTATGCTAATATAACTCGAGTTGACAATATGTACTAGGGATTCAAAGTGTAACAGTTGAGGTGCCCTTCGTTTTTTGTCACATTCCGAATGAAGAAGTACTGCTGGAAATAGGGAGAACTAACGACACATCGATTATCGGTCCTTTTGAAAGGATGTTTTCAGTGGACAATGAGCTTCCCTGTAGTATGATGTATTTATTCGTGTTCCTGATAGTCAGATAAATTTCCATTATTAATTAGTTAAATTTCCATACTAAGTTATGGTTGTGAAGTGACTTATGAAAGCACTTGTTTTTAGTGAAGTACGCGTAAGTTTTAAGAACTTAGTCATCGTTTCAAGTACACGAAGAGATGGTCAAGGTGTTGCCCACGTTCACGAGCTTGTGTGGAGCCCGACACGTCTCGGTGACCCGTGCACTGCAACCCGAATTGTCCGTTAGTTCAGTGCCCTCTTCCTGCCCCTCGTTATGCTCAAGCCCCTGCACGAAGTTTTCACTAAATTCACTTTTTTTTGGAATGCAACACAATTAACCTCTGAATATATATATATTTTTGTCTGTTTGGGAATGCTTTACTCATTCATTGCCTACCTGATTTTTCTCCTGGTTTTTCCATTGTTTCTCTTATGAGTTTTTTTCCTGTTTATGCTTGCATTTCTCCTGGTAGCTGCTTACTTTCTGAGTACCTGGTACGCGTTGGTCTGTTAGTTTTGTTTGTGTTGAGCAGTAAATAGACTGCTAGAGAGATTTGTTTTAAATTATGCAGTGCGTCACTGGTATGACTGGTTCATTTTAATCTCTATAGTTTAGATACCGACAAAAAGTAGTAAAGCTCCAACTGTGTCTTGGAGTTGTTAGATAAAATTCTTGATGATAGTTTTCCCATGTTCTCGTTACCTTAATTTTAATATGCCATTCGAATTTCCGTCTTTTGTGTCACATGACTTACTTCAATTTTCATGTTCTCTTCGCTATCTCATACTTGTATTTTCTTCCTCTTCATTCTCGACTTGCTGTTCCTATGCGCAGAGGAATGTGCGTGGGAACACATCTTGTGCATTGATTCCTTGTTATCTACAGTCTATGCTGAATGGTCCCTTCTATTTCGGTGCGACCTAGTCTGAGTCACTGAAGCGCTGCAATCTATGCTACTACGTACTTACCGTTTGCTCCAGATACTTTTTTTAACTTAGTGTGAGATTCTGAGTTCTCTAGAGGTAATACTGAAAATAAATTTTAGTACAAAGCTCGGAAGATATTTCCGACTTCACTGAAACTTATTACTCTGAGAATATAACAATAATCAAAGAGGAGAAAATTGTACGAGGACTTGCCACGATTAGCTGTACAACCTCGCTCATTAAAGCCTTACTCGGCATGTCCGACGCAAGCTTCTATGCCTGCCACCGTGGTGTGCTGCCGTGACGCGTGCCGGAGCGGCTACCCTAATGGCAACAAGTTCACCTTTCTGACGTTAGTTACCACAGCATTGAGCATCGAACTCTTAACTATCTGACGGTGTACTAATCTAAGCCTCAATTTGAGCGAATGACGTTCTAGTGCACTGCGAGCTTTCCTTCTTAAAGTATAATTCTATCCTGTTTCAAGTATGCTGACATCAAGTCGTGCTCGCCTCACTCTGGCGTATCCTTTAGTAAAGTTAGACCCGCAGAGCTGGCTGTGAGAAATAGCTTATGAGTGATCAACGCCTTGATTTTCGTTTATTCACGTAAACGCCTTGATTTTCGATTTTCACGAGGAATTTCGCCTTGATTTTTGCCAACGCCTTGATTTTTGTGTATTCACAAAAACTGAGATTTCATCGTACAAATTGTCAAGTGTGAGATGAATTTGAGCAGGCATGAATGCATGACGAGCTTCATAATTTCTAGAACATTTCAAGCATACCAGTGGACGCCTGCATCTCCAAGTTTTCTTCATTTTGGTTTTAAATTTTTTAAATTTTTGGTTTTGTTTTATTTTGGTTTTGTTTTATTTTGGTTTGTTCTCAGTTTAGTGAGCGTTGCCGCCTCTCTTACAGACAGAGCGGTGTATTGCGGCCATTGTTGCAATGCTTTAGCAGGACTCTCCCACACCCACCGTAAGTTGCTGTAGCCTTCGTGTGCCCTCTACAACTCTGTAGTGAGCCGCTGCCGGAGTGGAGCTTCCACTGCAGCCGCCTTCCTCCGGCACGCTCCATGTTCCGTGTTAAGGACTTATATTAACTCCTTGTTGGTCCTCATGCTAATGACATATAATGCTGATGAACTTCTTGAACTAATGTCTCTTTCTCAGAAGTGCCGTCGCTTTCGTTGTTGACTTTATTTAACGCTATCGAAATCGCTAACTTTACTTGGTAGTTATTCGGTTGCATTAGAGGGAAATCGGTTCTGCCTGCAAGTTTCTTATTCACAATTTGCGTGCGTGCTTGAATATGTGCGACGCTTGTTCACTACGTGGCTATCCGATTTACCTGGCCTCTCCGACTTACTTGGCCTCTCCATTTAATCGCGTTATCGAAACCACGCTTCTGCTTCCCCGCACATCGTATAAATCATTTTAAGTTTCAACTCATTGTGATTCGGACGTAAAAATTGAATTTAGATAGCTCAAGCACTGTTCTATAAGTTCCACGTCAAATATTTGGAAATGATTATAATTAAGAGAGGTATCATGCGTAATCAATATATGGGGATGCCTCTCTGAACAATACGCTGTCGGTGTGCGCGCCTCGGTGCCACCTTATGTGCATCTCTTAGGCACCCGCCGTTGCTTCACGTGCTTGAAGCTTCACTGGGATGAACTCAGTAATTTCTTGACATTACTGTCGTGAGAGTAAAGGCAGCACACAAGCGACGGTGGGGACGGTGGCGGTTGTTGCGCTGCTCATCGTCTTGTGCAGTGCCCGTGTCACGGACCTGAGAGCGCGCTCGCCTTGACCGGAACAAACCTGCACTTGCTAGAACTGCTTAATAAAACGTCACAAAATACTGTTGGAACCCTCATCACTTGGGTATACATCAGCTGATCGGATTTACCTTGTTTCTTTGAATTGAACTGCCTCGTAATTGAGCGTCATGGATTTACAAGACTTATGAGATATATTGAATACGTGTTGTCATGCTCTTTGCTAAGCGTTAGCTGAACGTTAGAAGTGTCCCGCGCATCGTTATCAGCGGCACGCTTAGTAATGCGTTATCTATTGTTCGTGGTGGAGTTGCATTTCTTATCGAACTAGATCCCTTCCAGGAAGTTTATAAGCTATTTGTGTGTTTTAATCTTCAGTTTTATAATGTAACGAGCTTGAAATCGTCTCGTGAGGGCTGTCGAGCGAGTGCTTAGATTGTGTGACTCAATTTAATTATTAGTGGGCAGTTCACCTTTTACGAGCTCAGTGTCTCGCTGCTCTCCTTAAGCGAACATCAAACTTCTGTCTTGCGTTAGTGAGACGTCAGCTGCACGTAGGCTCGATCCTCTCGGTCGTGGACGACATCTGTTACGATGCGTCGGTGGCGTCAAGTCTTTTATTTCAGTAAGCGTCCCTTGTTATTTTTTCTTGGCAGTTTTCAAGGTGATCTTATTCAAGGTTTTTTAGGGTTAGTGCGTCGCGGGCCTAAACGCAAATTTTCTGGTATGAATGTTCATAGTTCAAAACATGTTTCAATTTTTTTTACTTAATTTCTCGAGTAATAAACTCTATTTGCAAACAATTCTATTTATTTTTCAATATTGCCGAAGTCAATGATGAATCATTTTATTGCTTTTTACGGCTAATTTAACTTTTGTGTGCTGTAATGGAAATGAAAACTGAATAGAGTGACACTTGCATTATCTCTGATTAAATTTTAATCTCTCTTGTTATGATTCATGCTGTCACATGAATAGTGGTGTGATTCTATCAGTGGTACTTATATTCTGATGTTCAATCAACATTTGTGTGTCTATTCAAGTTCTACTTTTTTGTTGTTGTTGGTCTTGAAGCTTTTCGCTTGTGTGGGTAATGTATTGTCCTATAGAAGATTTGCACTCGAAAATAATGATTTACTCGTATGCTCCAAAGATCATTTGGGGGTCGAAGCAATCTCAATACGGATATAAGACCAAGACAAGCCATGGCAATCATAAAATGTCTGTCGATAAAGCCTAATTTCAAACGTTTCGGTCACTGGCTATCTTCAGTGTAAAGAGAAAATCTCTGAAAATTCAGAATTAAAACTAATTTAACCCATGCAATCTAAAATTACACAATAAAAATTGAAACGATATCATACAACTAGTAACAACAAAACATAGGCACAGATAGAATTAAGGTACGAATAAAATGAAAGTGAGATGCAAAAAGGAGCTAAATTGAGGTTATTTGTTTACCACTGCAAGGAGGAATGAGCTAAGGCTTAATTTAAAACGTGCCTAAGCTTATTTATTCCGAGCTCAAACCTGGTTTGAGTTGTAGCCTTAGATCTTCCCTCTCGCTGTAGTGAACAGATAATCTCAATTCTGCTCTTTTATGCATCTTACTTTCATTTTGTTGGCATCTTAATTTTTTCTTTGCCTTTACTTTGTCGTTACCAGTTGTGTGGTATCGTTTTTTATTTCCCTCGAGTGATTAAGATTACATTTTCTGAATTAGCTTGAATTCTGCATTTTTATTGATTTTCTCTTTTCACCGAAGATGATCAGTGGTGAAAACGTTTGAAATTTTGTTTTATCGAAATACATATTTATGGCTTGTCTTGCTCTTTTATTCGTAGTTGTATGCTCGCTTTACACGTTTCCTCCGCCGATGCTATTTTTGAACGTGTCAAATAATACTGGTGGGTCGATCACATCGCAGGAGTTGTCATTAAGTTGTTTTCGACATCTTCTCTTGCCGATTTGGCCCTCAAATGCAACGCATGCTTTATACTGCTTCATTTTATCCTATCTAACAAAAAGGGTATTTCATTTTCAAGTTGTCTGATTTTACTGTTACTTTGTTCTATCACACGTTACGGAGAAAGAAATATGTTTCTGGGAAATTTTATATCTTTTCTTCGTGTTTTTACTAATTCAATTTATGCCATTTTGTTGACCGACTGGTCGAGAAAGATGGTGCCAAGTTTGCTCGACAATTCAATATCGCAACGCTAGGCCAAAGCTTTTCAAATTTAAGGATCGTAAATATGCTCAAGTTGCGCTCAACGTCACCATAATACACACGATAACGATATCATACCTGCTTCAAAAAGACGGACAATTTTTTCGGTGTAGTAAAATATCAAGTTATTTTATAATCATTACGGAATTCGTGTGAAGGATGTTGTCTCCTGAGTTCCCTTTTACTTGAGTGCGGGCGTTCCCCCAGGCATGCCGGCCCCTGGCTGGACGAGCGGCTCGGCACACCACCACCAGCAGACGCACGTCAGGATGCGCAAAGATCAGGGTGAGGCTCCTCTCTCTTGTGTCGTGTCATCCTCAGAAAGTGAACCATAGTTTGTGGGTGAAGGGACATTTACGCGAGCGACGTCCTTCGTCGCTTTATTGAGTATTCAGCTGGCTCAGTGTTTATGCACCACTCTGGGTACCAGAGGCTTGTTCAGTTGATAAAGCTTTGGTAATCGTTTCATGTCCATTTTGTTGAATTTTTTAATTCAATGAATTTTTTGATTTATAACTCCTTACTTTTGACCGATATTTTATGTGTTCCCTAGCGATGAGTAGAAAAATGGAGTTGGGAGTATTGTTTCACCATTGACTTTCGAAAAATACGACTTTCTTGTGTTACGAAGCGTATTAAAATATATGCAATGCGCATTTGGAGTATGTGAGTAGTTTTATGATTCGAAATACAGCATTTCTTTTCTAAGTAACCTCATACTGAAATGTACCCAAACCAGCGTGAATGGAAATATATCATGCTTTTTGGGTATCGAGACACACTAAAATGCGCCTTCATTCAATTCAGTGAAGTTAGTCTCTGTATCATTTTATTATTGAAGCTCCGTGTTCTAGAGCTTTCATTGACCTATTAGGTATTTAATGTAACGCCTGAACAGCTGTTAACTGACTTAGTTTTGATGCATTAATGTTGCTTGTATTAAGGACAAATGTGCTTTGAATGAAGTGCTCATTCTCATACGCTATAAATGATTAACATGGTATTCATATGGTTCATGATGCGCTATTTCTCTAGTCTATGGCATGTCCACTACTTACTTCTTACATATTTGTGGCACAAAGTTTATGAGAATACACAGAACAGTGGTACTTGTACGACTACTTTGTCAAAGCGTTAAGCAAGACTGAAATAGAGAATCTTCACTCGCCGTTGGCCATAGTGGCACACCAAACCTCAGGCATCGTCAGACTTTACTGCTCCGTCAGAGAAAGTGCCGTGTGACTCGCTCAGATTGAATTCGATAACTGTTGACGCGTCGTAACGAAGCCTAAAGTATACGGCTTTGTTCTCGAGCAGTTTACCCTGATATTTTTATGGCCCGCCACTGGTAGTTATGATATACCAAAGTTACAATGTAAGAGGAGTATTGACAAACTCAATAAAAGACCAATCTCTGCATTGGTAAGGCTCAATGTTTTCCTTATTTCTGTGAAATGATTTCAAGCAAGTTCAAGTAACATTTTTCCATTTTCCTTCTCTTGCTAGGACGATTGTAAATTGAGCTTTAGTGAACTCCTTGTAGAAATTGCTTTGTAAATTTTTCAAAACAGGGATAAACTTTTAAAGTAACTTTTCTTGTTTCAATTTTATCACGATTTGTGCATTCGAACAAAATTATGAATATAATTTTTTTTCGTGTAACTGGCGAGCAATGTGGTTGGAGAAAAGAACTTTCTTCAGGTATCGTTTCCAATGATACACCGTGAAGAAATTATACAGAATGCAGCGTCCACTTTCATTGATTGAGCTACTTTAAAAAGGATATGCAAACACGGATGTTTAATATGGAAACAACATTCAACAAACAATCGGTACCTGTACAAGATGAAAGCTCGAATTCAGTTCGAGCTAAGTTGTGGTCCCCCATGCCAGGCGGGGACAAGAAACTCACAGGTGTTCAGTGCCTGGCCTGGCCCTGCTGCAGGTGTGCGGGGGTCTTCCTCGTCTTCAGTAGCTTTTGTTACCGAAATCCGCGCTTTGCGAATATATTTTTGGAATTATATAGACAGTATCCTAGTGTCAATTTTGATCGATAAAAAACTCGGTAAGAATAAGTTTCGCTCCGCGTTGAAGTCTATTATCTTGCTGGTTGCAAATGCCAATATAAAAGCTTGGTTCATAGCTTCTGGAGGATTATTCTTTTAATTAAATTTTAGGTATTTTATTCTGGGACTTCAGCAGACGAGTCGAGGAGATTGTGTGTGCTCACGATATCTGTGAAAGCTGGAAAGAAACGCGAGTACTGTACGCTGATATGATGTATCCTTGAATTTTATTTTTATTTGCCAGATCCTGTAACCATTCCAATTTAGTGCTAAGAATGGTTGGAAATAAATTGGTGGACTGTAATGTTATTTAATCTCGGATGCGAAAATTCAAATTCAGCTTTTTTTCATTATCTTCTGTCGAAGGAAATTAGGCTAACAAAAAAACGGGTTTTCTGTGATGTTTAGTTTGCAAATAACTAAGTAAATGAATGCATCAGCGCAGCGAAGGTGGAAATAAGCTCTAGAATTGAGTGCAAGCACATTGCAAGTCCATTTCGAGCGCCTGGAAAGAGATAACGTCGAAGCTTTTCTCAAAAAAACTAAAGAGTTCGAATACTGAGAATCATCGGTGTGTAAATTATTCATATTGGAAATACAGAGAGCGTTTGTCGAACAGAAAACGGGGCTATCACGTAAGATCTGGCTAGACTGGAAACTGCGGTCAGGGGTTTTAGAGATGACGGCAAATGTGAAACTCTGTAACAGGTCACACACACCTTTCTGCGTGAGAGAGGGTGGCAGGGGCAGGTTGGGAGGAGCTGCTAAGGGGAGGATGGACATGGAGAATCCTGCCTCCTTAATCTTGGCCGTTGGCTTTCTTTCCAATCTCCTCGTTCTGCTGTCCGATCACATGCGCAGAAGTGCATCCAGCCTGTGCACTATGTAAGGATTTCCCAGCAGTTGCATCGCCATTGTTTTGGCACTTATTCGTGTTAAAGCTTGGAGAGTGTATTGAACAATACTGCCACAGTTTCGATTTTTCGTGACAAACATCAATTATTATTTGGATCCAATGAATTCGTGTTCTACAGAATACTGCAATGTTCCCCGAGTTTGGGCGCATGGTAGATCAATTCTGAAGGCTCAGAGTTATTTATCAATCATCGGGTTTAATCGTTTCTTGCGTATTCAATGATGGTAATAATGTTGGTATCGGCTTACCAGCCCGGGGCTCGCAACGCTGGGTGACGTCAAACAACTGCAGCAGTTCAGGTGTGTGTGTGCATTCATGAAAAATTGTGTGCTGTTTTGCTGCACTAACTTTCGTGGAAAACTCGAAACGTAGCTGGAAAAGGAACGACCCTTTTATTTATTTTTTCAATTTTTATAAGTTGAGGTAGTGAAATGTACACAGTATAATATTGCTGCACATTAGAAATGACCCTCTAGCCGTGTGACTCAGCTGTCGACCAACGGTGTCGGACGTCTTCGCGTCAGTTCTCTTCGTTATGTTACTTGCGTGGCACCGACTCGAGACATTTCGGTAACGCTGCGCTTCGCATTGTTGAGCTTGTTTTGTCAACCTGATTTGGTTTAGTGTGAATTTTTTTTTCTCGTGCGTTACTAACGACGACTTGAAGGTTTTAAATAATGTTACCTATTGCGCATGTGGTATAAAGGTAGCCAGAAATGAGAATGTTGGCGTGTGATTACAACACATTAACCTAAAAAAGGTGTGCGAGTAAAGTTAGTATTAACAATTTTGATATTCACCTACGCAACTATACCGATGAGAGCTGTTGTATCCTATGGCTTACGAAGCCCATAAAGTGATACTTGCCCGTATACGTGAACTGACTTGGCTTCGGTCACATATACGATATGGAGTGGTTTGGTATTCAAGATGTCACACTAGCCAACTGGTGATGTGTCGTATGATAGATTTACGTGTTGAAATGAAAGAATCTGTAAATGTTGACAAATTAGAGCTCATTATGTAATTCATATTATATAACTTTGGTTGGTATGTTTCATGGGTATAGTTTAAATCTTTTTAATCGTCACAATATCGTTTTCAATTTAGTCTTCCTGGCGACCTCAGGGTGACACTGTTCGGTTACCTAAGCTTTATAGATAAGCTATCGAAACTTGTATCTTTCGTGCCCATTTTGCTACTTTCAATTTTCACATTTTTCACACTCTTCTTCGTTGTTTCTTCCTCTTCAACCCTAATTTGCTGTTTATATGCGTGGGGGTTCCTGTGTAAGAGCAAACCTTGTGTATAAATTCCCCGTTCTTTACAGACCATAGTAAATGGTCTCTTTTCTTCGCACTCTTTGGATAATATTTTATGTGCTTTAAAATAAGCACTGATGTAATCTAATCGCGTGTACACGTACAAATGTTAATGAATTTTGCTTCTCATCCTGGCTCGAAATATTTTATCACCTTTATCATTCTTTTTGATCGCATTCGTCGGAGAGAACGGCATTAGTTGTCTGTACCAAACAGGCTTAAAGTGGCACACGCTGACAAAGACATTGTGAATATGGAATTTTTCTAAGAGAATTTATTTTAACAGAGCAGCTAAGCTCTTGTAACACGCTGTTGTCGCATATTGTGGATTGTTTGCAAGAACTCAAACGTGTTGAAGGAAAATTTTGTAAAGGTTCATTTTACATGGAAGATTTAGAATAAAAAGGAGCACCAAGGTGGTTAAAAATATCATTTTAAAAATCAGACGTTTCGGATTGATGAAAAATCCATCTTCAGTGTTCTGTAAGTGATTGGAAAAAACATAAGATATTACTAATTAAACTCACGACAAAATAGATCTAGACGGAAATGCAATAAACCAGAAGCTAAAAAAAAACTAAGTTTTATCCTAAAACTTAGATTTCCTAGAAATCGTCCTATATCCAATATAACATGGAAGATTGAGATGAGAGACCACCTCAGTTATAGATAGATCTTCGAGACTTCTATCTTTTGTGTCCATTTCGCTTCTTTCAATTTTCACACAGTCTTTGCTGTCTCTTCTTTGTTTTTTTTTCCTGTTCCTTCTTGACTGTTTCTATGTTCATGGAATCCGGTGTGGGAACACCCCTGTGCATAGATTTCAAGTTTTCTACGGTCCATATTGGTTGGTTCCTTCTCCCCTTTGCTCTGTTTGTATCACACTTGGTGTGATTCAAAGAGCGTACTTGGCGTGGATAGGGAGCTTTAAACTAACGAATATAATAATAGTGATCGAGATGAAAGAGCAAAGCAAGAGTGTATTTATGTTATTTTTAACAAACATGTTAAAGCCTTGCTTTTAATTCCTCTTTCAGCTCGTAGACTCGTGGCTCATCGTCTGGCTCCATCTTCTATTTTCATGCGCTCTAAATCCTAATTCTAACACAGCTTTTGTTCTTGAGACGGAGAGCCTGAGAATATCTTGAGCCCCACCATACTGCTTTGTGTGGCACACTGAGATACGCCCTCATATCTCTGTGTACGTGTGCAGAGATCTGTGTTTTTTCCCTTTAGAACTCCGGACCCTCGACCACCTTCTCCGTGTGAGAGGAAACGGTCCGGGCATTTGATTTGATGTGTGCAGACGGTTGTGGAATGGGGGCTGGAACCCAGTTCCGGGGAGTGGTGAGTGGAGGCGGTGTGGCCCCTGGCAGCGGGGGTGTGGCCCAGCTCGTGGTGGCCATGTACACATTCCAGGGCAGGAGTGCGGGCGAGCTCAGCTTCATGAAGGGAGACCGCCTTGAGGTCCTCAGCGAAACGTGAGTCTCGACCGCCCCACTCGCGTTCTCCTAATGTGAAAACAGATCCTCGTTTACGATTGCTGTGTCGTCTTCACTGCATGACTTTATGTCCTATTTCATTACGTCTTGTGTAGGCGAGGAAAAATGGTCAAAAAACGAGTCGAGTGGATTTTTCAAAGGGGGGGTATCGTTTTCTCGTCTTTATTGTTTTGTTTAGGTTTATTTAGTAATGGTTTTCTATGGTGAGTTCTATGTTTTATCAGGTCTTTCTTTAAGGGTTAATGGATGTAACCTCATACGCTCCAGAGTTAAGTTAGCCCATCCTGTGTTATGGGCAGTCTCTTCACTAGTGGGTTCCCATACTCATGTCTTGAGGGAACCCATTATCCCCGTAGGTTACCTCACCATTGCCATCGCTGTGCCCTTGGGATGTCATTCCTGAGATTCCTTTCGTACTCGCATTGCTGTTTTCTCGTTTCCATTCTAGTGATGCTCGTTCTTTGTTGCTGCTCCTCTACTTTTCTTTTTTACTGTGCATTTATTTATTTCCCCTTGAGATACTGCATGTCCTGTCTTTTAGCGTTTATTCGGAATTTAAATTTTTAGTAGTACTGTTGGTAGGGAGACTTGAACACTTGATGATCACTCTGATGAATTTCAAGTAGTCGTATCTTTCCCGCATATCCTCTGAAGATGTGTTCACTTCAGAATATATGGCACCCAAGAATGTTAGAAATTGTTTATCTTCAAACATTCTAAAGTTCCTTAAAGCACCAGCCAGAAGCTTTCTGGTGCCTGTTGCATGTTATCGTCTGACCTCCACTCGTATCCGGCAAGCTCAAGCTTCACAAAGCGTATTTTCCTATATTTTCTTTGCGCTGGTCTTAAATTAGAAACAGCCAAGTGCAGAAAAGATACAAAGGTTTCTTAGAATTCCAGGGACTTGAGATCATACTGGAAAAATGATCAATGAAAGCCATTTGTCATTCGTTTTAATGATAAATCCTGTTCCCTCTCACATCAAGTCAAATGGGGATAAATTGTTTCAAAATTTATTCATATGTTCTTGATGATGATCACCATTTCCTACAACGTCGCGTGTGAAATACCATCTGTTGGCGCTAAAGCCCTGTCCACACTATCAATCACGAACACACCAAAACACAAACTCTTCTGAATCGTGTCCATCTGTGTATGAGGCCGCACGCAGTTGTAGGAGTGCAGAATGTAAACAAACGACATTGCTCCTTGAATACGTGTATAGAGTTGATGTATAATAGTGTTTAATTTTATTTCTTGGCAGTTGTTAGTCATGTAGGTGTTATTTTATATAAGTAATGACGTTTTTACTCGTGTTTGAAAAATTTGAAGCCGTCGATCTTTTAGCAATGTCATGCCGGCAGGTTGCAGCCACTATTTATGCAGCTGCCAGCTACTATTCATGCTATATTAACTAATCCTTAATTTAAATAGGCTCATAGGACAATATTAAGCTATTATCAAATGAATAAATTAGCAAAATAATCGTTCCCCATGAAATCAACAATTCAGTTGCACAATAAGTACAAAAACAAGCGACTGTTGGCTGGTTCTACGAAAGTTTGTGTTCGGAGTTTCCCAACACGTTGGAAAACACAAACACACCGAAGTATGCCAGCGCGCGAGGTGTGTTCGTGTTCGCGTTGAGTTGGAAAACATGAAATTCGTTCTAAATGATGGTGTGGACGGGCCTTAAGCCACTAAGTTTTCACGGCATGGTTAAGTTTTACCATTCTCGTAGGAGTTATACTATCGGAAGTCTGCCACCGGTTTGTTTCCAGAAAGCAAGATAGCATCTTGAAGGGTTTGAGGATTAGTATACATTGAATTTTGGCTGTGGTTCTCGATTTATCTAGCATTTAGTTTCCTGTAACTACGTTAAAAAAACACTATCCATTGGGTTTTTAGGGTTTATTTTGGTGCATATTTCATTGCCAACCCTTTGTCATGTTGCGTCTTCGGAATACGTCTTGATATTCGTTTATTTCCTTGTCAAGTTATGTTTCCAGTGTGTGCCTTCATTCCCTCGTATTTCTGTACGTCATGTAGGTCCTCAGTGCATGTCTTTATATCCTCCTGTTTCTCTACGTCTTGTTGGGTCTTCAGAGAGTGTTTTTATATCCCTTTTATTGATTGCGTCATCTTAGTCGGTAATAGAAGTTGCAGGTAGTTCAAAGGTACAAAGCTAACGCTCATCACCTTATTCTACTGCTGAAACTCAAGCTGTGCAAATGAGAACAGGCGCCAAGCTTTACGTCACTTTTCTCGTGAGGCGGCTACTTCTGCGATGTAATGAGCTATTTGGGCACGATTGAAAATATGCTACCATGCTTACTTATCCATAAGTTGTATGTCTCTAATAATTTTACTTTTTCCAGTGACAATGACTGGTGGTTAGCTCGGAACCTGACCAACAATGCCGAGGGCTACATTCCCAAGAACCACGTGGCCCTCGCCACTTCTCTCGAGTGCCAAGAGTAAGTTTTGGCCGTGCTTTTATAGCGCTGCTCTCCGGATCTTGCCTCAGGCAAATATTTATTTGCTCACATTGAGATCGCTCGTCTGGTATTGAATACTAATTTCAAGTTTAGCTGGTAAGAAGAGTAATGTCTCCTGCACCGCGCTCGAAGAGGGAGCTAGAGAGGATCAGAATTGTAATTACGCAACTTTACTTTTCGGACATTGTGTAACCCGAAAAGAAGAAGGCGGGTATTTTGTAGATGCTTGCTTGTCTGTAATGTTGTAATATCATTGTTTCACAGTGTTTGATCATCTACCCTAACTTTGTTTTATAGTTACTAAATTGTTCTGTCTTTGTATAGTTTTTATTCCTGTAACTTGGCTTGCCTATGGGAATTACGTTTTGAACTTGTTATTGATCTGTGGCGAACATGAAGTGAAATGAATTTTGTAGAAGAGCGTCAATAGCTAAGTTGTCACTGAGCCTTAGTATTTGAGAAGGGAGAAAAGTTAGATAGTTATCGTGAGTTATCGTCCTAAAATCACGTATGTTGTCTATTGAAACCTACACATTTTGTTGATTACGACGTAAAGAGTAACTTTGAAAACATTGTGCCATTTCGTACCCAATTATGTTTTACCTCTATTTATCCTTCAGCGGACATAGAAGAGGCAATAGGCTTGGGTTAGACAAGCTTAACCATTGCATGCTATGGGGGACTGGAGGCCCCAGGGGGGCACTGTTAGGTCACCTCAGCCTTAAATAGCCTTCAGGACTCTATCTTTCGTGCCCCCGTTGTACTTCCTTCAGTTTCACGCCTTTGCTATCTCTTCTATGTCTTTTCTTTCTCTTCATTCTTAACTTGTTTCTAAGCGAGCGGGATTTTGTGTGGGAACACAACTGTGCATAAATTCTACGTTTTTATAGTCCATACCAAATGGTCCCTTCTTTTCTTCATTTTTTTGGATTACATTTCATGTGGCTGTGGAGCTTTAAACTAATGAATAATCTAATCCTAAACTGTATCAGAAAGGAAATAAATTTCAAGAAATAAGGTCGCTGTAATTTGGTCTCCCGTATACGGAGAGTATAGTCGAACATAATGATGATAATTTTCCTCTCTAAAACAAGCTGGTAAAGTTCTAGTGACTTGAGCATGCTTCGATCTTCTGTAACCTCAGCAATGTACTCTGCTATTGCTGTCTACCATTACGCGTTTGTTGTGCTTTACATGATTGTTTCACTGTGCAGTTGGTACTTCGGCCGAATAGCTCGCAAGGAGGCAGAGAAATTATTGATGGACCCATGTAATCAAAGAGGCACCTTCCTTATCAGACTGAGCGAACAGGCTAGCCACGGCTACTCCCTCAGCATCAGGGTGAGGCTCCTTGTCTTGTCGTCTCTAGCAAGTGGAGATGAACAGCGTTGTACGTTACAGCTTTCTGGTTGGAACTCATTTCCAAGAAGGATAGTTTACAAATGAACGATATTGTTTCTTGTGTAGTTACGCATTGATGTGTTTTTATTTTTCCGAATAGTTAGAGTTAATATTGAATTTATGATTGGTTGTCATTAATTTCTTGGGAGTGCGAGGTGATAACGATACCTCGATAGGTTCGCAGATATTTTTACAGCTTTAATGTGCTAACAACCTCATGCCCTTTTTCAAGCTCGCACGTTAGCATTGCGAAAATGAACAGACTAAATTCTACGCTAAAAATGATGGTTTTGAAGAATTCTCGATTTGGCCTCAAATTTTGTATCGGATGTAAATGATAAATGACATACCGCGTCATTATCTCTCTTATATTTAGTTAGGACATTGAAGTGCTTGAGATCAGTCAGATCGTGAACTAATTGTTGGGTTATTAAGTATAGTCACTCATCGTAGTCCTTTTCATATGATAATGCATATGCACTGTGTTTCCGGATGAGATTCAAACAACTTTAGTGTAAACAGCAGTTTCAAATGGTTGCAGGCTGTTTCATTGGCTAATAAAATTTAAGGTATTAGGTTTAGGCGAGGACGTTCTACGTTAGTGAATACACATAGAAATTAAACTAGGTCGACTTTCGTTTAACTAAGAATGAACAGTTAGTAGTTTACTATGAAAGGTTAGGACATCTTTAGTGATTTCAAAGCATCAGTTGTTATTTGTGCAGTTTCTGGCACTGGTCTGACATCCTTCCGAATTCGAGCATAACTCTGTTCATTTGTCTTGATTAAAATAACTTGTGGATTTCAGGACTGGGACCAGCAGAAAGGGGAGCACGTAAAACACTATCGGATCAAGCAGACAGATGGAGGAGGTTTCTTCATCACTTCTGCTCAGACTTTCAGAACCCTCAACGAACTGGTCGAGGCGTATAGCCGTGAGTCTTTTGTGTGTGTTTGTATCTCGTGTCATGGCTTCCGACACGTTTTCTGTGTTCTTTTATTAACCCTTTGTCTTCTGAAAATTGAATACGGCAGGGAAGAAATTTTAAGGAAAGAGTTATTTATACCTTGAAATATATTAGGAATGGCTCGGCTCCTCTGTCATTCTTGCTCATGCAAATGTTGTCCATTTCCAGTGCCAAAATTTGACCGCCTCTAGAGAGGTTTGTTGAACGAGAAGATAAAATGCAGTGCCGAGATTGAATATTCTCGTGTATTATTTCACAGATGCAATTCTAACCGTAATTATTCAGTAAACGATTGAAACTATAATAAGAGACTCGTAGTTTAGTTGCATGTAAGGTTATCTTTAAAAGGCCTATTATACGTCTCTTGGTATAAAATTTTTGAGGAGTAATACAAAATTTATGTTGAATGGTTTTCATATCATGAAATACTGTTTTGCGTATGTTACTGATAACTCTGTATTTTGCAATTGATTCTGCGGTCTAATTATTTTCAACTGTTATTTGTTGTCCCGAAATGGAAGCCCTGAGCAACTCGACCATTTGAGTGACGTCAGGAGGGAAAAGAGTGTAACTCACAGTCGGCCGTCTTGAGTGTACTTTTAAGTTATAAGCCTATTATTTGGAAATGTTAAAAACTTACCGTTATACATTCTCGGGTTAGTCAAGTAACAGCTTGATTAAGAATTTTCCTCTTAGCGCTTTTTCACGAGACGATGTGCCATCATTTTTACTGAGCTTTGCTATCACACTTCCTGGTGAAGAGCTTCATTTCGGTCTTACCTTCCCACCGTGGTTGTTCTGTTATTCCAGAACTTGCAATTTTGAATTAACGTTGCAGGCAACAATTACGGCCTGGCGTGTCTACTTCAACACCCGTGCGCGCGACCTAGGCCGCAGCAGTGGGATCTGAGCAGAGAAACCAAGGACCAGTGGGAGATAGAGCGTAACACACTCACATTCCTCAAGAAGCTCGGCCAAGGGACTTTCGGAGAAGTTTGGTATGGTAAGTGCAGTTTGATGCCATTGTTGTGTTGTGTGTCATTGTGTTGCGTTTCAGGTATGGTAGAGTTACGCATGTATACTAACCGTCAGGTTGTATGTGACGTATTTTTATTGTTGCAGATATCCTTGGCTTGTTTCTCTAGGTTTTGCCACTGCTTGGAGGAATTTCTGCAAGAGAATAAGACTTGATGCTAAATTGATATATGAACAAGAGCTAGGCGAATGCTCTTGAACCAAGACCCTTGAAACCTTATGGTATTTTTATACTTATTGCTTGGTTCTTAGTTGATTTTACTTGAACATAATCTTCGTTCATTTTCAGGCACGTGGAATAACAGAATAGAAGTGGCCATCAAGACCCTGAAGGAAGGCAACATGAGGTCATCCGCATTTTTGGAAGAGGCGGCTATCATGAAGGGGTTGCGGCACAGGAACATCCTCGTCTTGTATGCCGTGTGCTCGAAGGAAGAGCCGGTGCTCATCGTCACGGAGTACATGAAGAAGGGCGCGCTGCTCGAGCTCCTGAGAAGCGATGAGGGCAAGGCGCTCAAGCTCAACGACATGATCTACATTGCATCTCAGGTACGCTTAATTACCTTTTTTATTTCTACATTGTGCTATAATGTAAACGTTGCTTTTGTTCCCATGTAGACATGTGAATTGAATTGAAAAATTTGCAAGTTCGTAATACTTCATCATGAAGCTTACTTATATATACGAGTTATTTAGTCATCTACCTGTGGCCACGACGCTGGGCGTACAGCGTTGACGCGCTTTCAACTCGTGCTAGAGTCGCACTGGTCGTTCCCTTGGATGCTGATGTTGTACTATATGGTACAATGTACCGTAAAATACTACACCCTATTTTTGTCCTCCAGGTGGCATCAGGCATGGCGTACTTGGAGAGCAAGCAGCTCATACACCGTGACCTGGCAGCCCGCAACGTACTCGTGGGAGAGTCCCTGCTTTGTAAGGTGGCCGACTTCGGACTCGCCAGGATTATTGATGGCGAGGACTACTGCCCCAGCACAAGTAAGCCATCTGGGTGCTCATTTTTGCACCGAAACAGAGCTGTTTTTCATTTCCGTGTGCTTTAACAATGCTGGGTGCGCCATTTTCAAGTTTAATCTGTTTTGAAACCTTGTTTTTTTAGAGTTGAGTTGAAACTCGTGACTCATTTGAAAGCTTACGATGTTTATTTTTTCATTCAGATCATTGTAGCTGTGCGTAACAAAAATAGTAGATAACTATAAACTACAAGATGATCATAATGCTTCAAATTGAAGGAAATTATAATTAAGCGATTGCATCCGGTTGAAAAATCCTGGAATCTCTAGCCATCAGTGAGGTACCGAAGAGATACGTGTTGAATCATTCCTGTTCCTTGTGCATATTTCGGACATAATTGTTCACTTGCAGCACATCTTCATGCGCTGACTGTGCAACTGTTGAACGGAGTAAGCCGTGTAGAAATTGCAATGCGTTACAGAATCGATGTATAGGCGCTGGCGAACAACGTGGAATGCAACGAAAGAAATTTCGGACTGATGTGATACAAAACTACCCAAACGACTTATTCTTTTACAAAACGGAAGGAGGTATGACGGAGAAGAAAATATTCCCGTAGAGTTCTAGCCTCTAGGAATGGTCTTCAAGGACAAGGAATATTTTAATAACTGCCAGCAGGTATAGGCGTCTATTAGGATGAATTTGAAGGGTCTTCTGGACCTGAAAAACTGAACCAATACTTACGTAGTATGTACAAGGCGCTGACCCTACCCTTAGTCAAGTTCTCTTATCAGTGATGGGATCCAGGCACCATAAGGGAAATCGTAAAGTTGGAAAGTGTACAGTGAAGCTTAACGAGAATGTCTAATAATAAATTCCTGTACTAAATACTCCTTTTAACATCAGGAATTCTGTTTTTTGAAATCTTATTTCAAAAAATTTTGCTCATGCTCTTTTATTCCTATTGAGATTACTTCGGCTCCCGAATGATTTTCATAGCTATTAACAAGCTTAATAAATATCGTGTTAAAAGCATTATTGAAATTGAAAAGAGTAAAAATAACTACTATTGACAAAAATATTACGTGATGAATCACCTAATATAAATCTTTTTACAAAACCTGAAGCGCGTATGTCATTTTACTCGTGATAGCTTGTTGAAACTATATACTGGTCAACCATTTTCATATTCGACAATTTAATATTACATTTATGAATTGTTGTTTTGGTTTATTAAATCAAACTGAGTCTGCGTCGGCCAATTTACTCTGACGCCTCAAATCCAAAAATTGGTCCCGACTCCAACTCCACAGCCCTGGTTGTGACTGCTGTTAATGTTTATTAACAATGACTTGCTGTGACGCTGTTAATGGGCAGCGGTTAGCATTTGGGTGAGGCACGAAACAGTTGTTTTTTTGTGATGGGATCCACACTTTTCAACTGCCTGCCGAACAACTTGAGAATTCGATGGATCATTGCACGCATTCTAAGTGGAATTGGATATATTTTTGAGGTGGCAATTCTTCAACCTTCTATAATCAATATATGTACTGTATGGCGGGGAGGCGGAACAGAGCGGGGCCAGGATTAGCGTTCCGAAATTAATTCAAAGAATTGCGACTTTTTAGGCAGTGACTTTCCTTAAAAATCTACTTGGAGCAATCACAGTAGATTTAACGGCGCAGCCTGTGCTGTGAAAATCTGTTGTAGGTTTTTGTTCGCGGGCTGTAGTTCTATTTATCACTTTTCTTACTTCTTTTCAGCGGAAGATAATATCAGTTGCCTTTTGCTCCAGCACAATCGCTTGTTTTTTATCTTACTAATGTGTATTTGTACCTCACCCCTTACTTTTATATAAATACGGTTGAACCTTAGTACTTTCTTCAGTGCGTTACATTCTGTTGAATACATACGGAGAAAATATAAGACTAGATCGACAAATGTAATTACCTGCATAAGAAAGATGAAATAGATAACAATTGTGTTAGTACATAAAAAGGGGAGCATAGTATAGTCTACTTATGTGGAATTATAGACAGTATTGTTATTCTGTATGTAATTCACACGGATCATGTGGGAAAGGGAAAAACTTTCATTGTGCGTTCAACTCGATGAATTTGTCATTTTTGACGGCGCATGAATATTATTGATATTACTGTTCAAATGATGTCCTGAGTGCGACTATGTCTTTGTCGTATTGTGAATTCGGCATTTTTTATTTCGTTTTCTGATAAACTGCATGGGTATGCGGAGATTTTTCAGATTCCGCTAGTATATGGGGGGATTCAAATATTAACGGTAATGTTCTTGTACATTTACTGATTGATTAATAGTGAGCACAAATGAAACCTTCAGTTTTTTTCTACATAGTTTCCTTCACACTCTTTCAACGGTTTCGCTGCTTAAACATTCCTTGTTCGAAAAGAGTTTGTGAGCGCGAGGTCGACCAATTGTGGGCGCACCTCTCGGAGTTGGTGTTTTCGAATCGCACCCAAGCGATTTTTCCTTTGGCGGCACAAATAAAAAAAATTGTCACAAAGGAATAAAGCTGGACTCTAGGGAGGCAGCCAAGCGTTTCCCATTGTAGTTAATCTAATTTACCGTATTTTAAAAGTGCGGTGTGAGGCATGTTCCTGATTTTTCGAGGAACGACTTTGGAAGCCATCGAGCGCTAATTTTTCTAAGGCCAAGGTGTTCACTGGTGATCATATGGGCATTCCCAATACAGGTACTCACTACCGACTCGATTTCGTCAACAGTTAACAGACGGTCGTTTTCGATAAACTCTCGTCGTACGGATGTTGTCGTCTGTGAGACTTGCCCTTTGGCGTCGATCATGACTGTTTTCTACACTTTCTCGGACTCCCCCAAATTCTCTGGCCCAAGTTATCACCGGGTTTTGGGAGAGTGTAGCGTCCCGAAACTATACCTTCAAACGGGTTAAATTTCCGGGAGTTGAACCCCTTCATTGGTTAAAAAGTTTATAATAATACGTTGTACAACAGACGAAAGAAGTTCTTGTTCACTTGTAGGTGTACTGAGGGCTGAACAGAGCGGGACAGCCAACCAAGCCTGTTCTTCCTCTTTAACGCTCTGACCATCCAGCTTGGAACTGCTATTTTGAGTATACTAGCAAAATTACCTTTTCTCGTTGAATCGCCCTCATATAATAATATATCAAGTTGTCCGGAAAGTTTGTGCCTCTTTTTTTTTTGAAGGAAAGAAAAATGTCAAATATAAACCATTGCATTTTTAATCGACCAAATATGAGCCGTTTTGTTGCACATTACATCTCCATCTTTCCTTTAACTTGAAAGTACCTTCTTCCCTGAAATGCAGGGGTTTCGTGGCAAAGAATTCTTCAGGGTATTTTTTTTTGGATCATGTACGGAATTGAAATTTTTACCATGAAAACTATTCTGTAAAGACCTGAATAAGTGGAAATCCGAAAGAGCAATACATCTCTGGTGAATATGGAGGGTGGGTAACACATAACAGCCTAGCAATATGAATTTTTGTATGGTTTCCAAAGAAACGTGTGGTCGTGCATTATCCTGATGGAAGATAATACCTTCCCTGTTGGCCGATTTCGGACATTTTTCTTGAATTGCTGCTTATGACTAGTCCAGTTGTGAGCATCATTTCGACAACTTTAATTGTTTGGTTACTTGGGAGATGCTCATAGTGCAGAATTTATTCCCATCCCGCCAGACACAAAGGAAAACTCTCTTAGGGTGAAGACCCACTTTTGGAGTGGCTAAGGGAGACTCATGTCGCTAACTCCAGGATCGTCTTACAATATAGGTGCAAATAAGCATATTTATTTGGTTAGTTTGTGAGGCATTTTTTCCTTCATGGAAATAAAAAAGCATCAAGTACCGAAAATGAGTATTTTATCTTCCATTTTTAAGGGCTACAAAATTAACACAGGATATAAAATCTCAAATTTTTTCTATCGAAATGGTAGTTTGAACTGTGTTTTAAATGGAGATGTAGTCAAATGTTATTTTCCGGACTCGATTATGTTCTAAAATCAGTCGAGAGATGAACTACTAAAAATCGGCACGAACTTTCTAGACAACCCAATGATTGTGCCCATACCATTTGCGGAAACATGTTGCAGATTTTTTATCCATTTTTGGTCCTTTTATGTCCCTTGCACTCTTTATATTTTCTCCTCTTTTTTATCCTTTTTATATTTTTTTAGTGGTTAATGCTCACCCAAAGTTGATGAAGGCATTTTGTTGGAAGCAGATAGTAAGTTCCCGGTGAAGTGGACTGCACCAGAAGCGATGCTGTTCAACCGGTTCACCATTAAGAGCGACGTGTGGAGTTTCGGAGTGTTGCTCATGGAGATCATTACCTACGGTGCCAACACTTACCCAGGTCAGCTATTTCCCTCGTATTAGACTTGTTATTATGTTGAGAATTTCATGATGTGTCAGAGTTGAATTAGGAATACTTAGGAATAATAATGGGCCTAATTCCTGTTTTAATATCCAGATTCCTTTACACCTCGACAATGAGGTATAAAGTGCTAATAAGTCTCGATGTTTTCAATAATTTGATAACTCAGTGATGCTTTTTGGACGTTCTGGGGCTGCAGAAGAGTGAGTTGGAATAATCGATTTTATTATCATTTTTCTGTATTAATTTCAAATTTGCAGACTCTTCAAGAGGCATAGGCTAGGCAATAGGGTTAGGTTTGTATCGTGTGCTATGGAGACTAGCGTCTCCAGGGACACTGTTAGTATACCTCAGCTATAGATAGGCCTTCGGGGTTTCTATCTTTCGTGCCCACTCTACTTTTTCAATTTTCCCACCTTCGCTATCTCTTCTTTGTCTTTTCTTCCTCTTTATTCTGAACTTGCTGTTTCTATGCGCAGGGGATCCTCTGGGAACACAACTTGTGCATAGATTCCCCGTTTCTATAGTTCTACTAAATTTTCCCTTCTCTTATGTGTCTTTGGGTCATGTTTCAGGTGAATAGGGAACTTTAAACTAATTGATGATCGAATCTGTGGTCTCTTCGATGACGCAAATATATACAAATACTGTCTTGAAATTATTGAAAGTATTTGGGAATTCCGTTGAAGGACACCCCAACTAATGTATCTCTCCACCCTATTAATTGAGATGAACATCAATAGAAAATAAATATTAGTGTTTTTTTAATGCGTTCTGAGTGTTATGACGTACGCGTACTAATGCAAACGTCTTGAAGTTTACGAGTCATGAAAATAATCTATCTTCTCGATAGTCGGAATTGTAAATTGAATGCATGTAATCTTCTGTTTGTCCAGGAATGAACAACCGAGAAGTCATAGATCGTGTCCAGAACGGCTACCGGATGCCCAAGCCTGCTCGCTGCCCAGACGAGCTCTACAAGATGATGCTCAACTGCTGGGACAAAGACCCGGACCATCGACCCACCTTTGACTACCTCCACCATTACTTTGACGACTATCAGGTGTCTTCTGAGATACCTTATAGGGATGTCCCTCACGACTAGAGTCCTTTTCCAAGATCCTCTTATTCCTCATCTACTGCAGCTTATTAAGTGATCATTTCTTTTCTTCATTTTTCATATTCTTGAAGTTATTCTCGTTTTTGGGCTCTCTACTCATTATCTGTATATATAATCTCACTATCAGATGATTTTGTCTCGTGGTTTTTCTACTTTTTCTAATCCATGACTTAACTAATTTTTCGGTTGTAGTTAGTCCATCGGTTTTGATTGGTTTTCATTTACTCGCATTTGTTTCGTTGTTGACGCCGTACCTTGTCCATTTTGCCCTACTCGTTGATTCAGGTGTATTAAAATTTAATATATCACCTCGAACATTATTCGTCGTGGCATGATTTTGACGTCCTGTTCATTAAATCGCTAGTTGAATACGTTTTCATTCCTTTCATTTCATTTTGCATCGTCTTCATTTTGAATATACTTTTTAATTTAAATTCTTAGTGCTTAGTCATTAGTTGACCTTGCTGTGTCACTTATGCACGTTTACTGTTCTTCATTCAGTCATGTACTGTGCAAGCTAAATATTTCAGATGTACGACTAGATTATTATTCCGGTGCAAGCGTTTTGAACTTTTTCACGACCTACTGGCCACGAGGGCCATGTCGTGTTCACCTTCATCGATAGAGTACGATGATTGAAAGACAGTTTCCATGTTTACAGTTTGATGAGATTTTTAGTTTAATTTCCTCTTAGATTGGTTCTGAAATATTCCACAAATTATGTCACAATGCTTTCGTTTTTGCACTCGATTTCGCTGACGTTTCGCTGAATTTCCGCAGATTTGCCTGACTTCCTTCAATCTAGTCGCATGTCTTTAGCGCTCCCTTCGTCCCGTAGTGCTGCCAGAGCTCCTCAGTGTCGGTTTTGTTTGTGTTTTATAACGGTCGTCTTCATTAATTTAACTGCTTTTAATTGACCAAGTGGTAATATTTGATGAAATATGATTTATTCCTTTAGTTGGAAAAAAACCGACAATGTAAGGTATTGGCTTATCTCTACCGCATTTCCTTAACTCGGTATTTTCATGCAATGAGCATAGAAGTATGCACAATACCTTAAATTTTCAGTGATGAACCTTAAATCATGAAAATTAAACAATCACATTCATCATCCACTTCAAGAATATATTGAATAGTACTGTATTAAGATCTGTATTGGCCATTAGTGAGGCGAAGTATTTCACGAACAAGAAACGTTTGAGAAATTACCTCGAGGCAATGTCGTTTCACCGCATCAGTTTACAACGCTTGAGTTTAGCTATAAAGCTCTGAGATTTACGCACGAACTAGTTTCTTTAGAATGACTTGATTCAAATTTTAAAATAGGTAGTCTGTCCCTTTGCTCTTCTACGTTTGAACAATCTGCAACTTTTCTTATTTAACTTGTCAGTACTGCTGTGCTGAATGAATATTTATCTTCCCTTAACGGCTCAGGAATCAGAAGCTCCTTATTGGAAGTTTTTTTTAACATGGGCAGCAACTAGCCTGTTGTACGTAGTAGATTTTCGTTTTAAGTGTATGTGAGCCTGTAGATCTGAACCCATTTTAATAATGGACTTACTACGAGTTTTACATTTTCCGTTTCTTCTTCTGCATTGCGTGTATGACTAACTCTTGTTTGTTGAATAGTTTTTGTCCTTCAGCTGAAATATGAGTCCCACGTATCGTTACTTCTCTGAAATATGTTGTCTATAATTTGCTATTAGGAGAAATTTCGGACTGAAAGTGTACGCGATTTGCTGATTTGCAAAATGCTGAAAATTCACGAGAGAACAACTTTTCTGAGCTTACAAGGAGGCGGAAGTTTTAGTGATGTATTTGAGAGGCAGTAAGCTCTTGGGAATAGTTACAGCAGCTACACTATTGTGTGTTGAGGGAGGCTTCGTGTGGCTCCCTTACTCTCCTCCCAACTCCTTATCCTACCTCCGACGCATAGTTCACTCATGCTCATGTCATCGAGACGCCTCGGGGCTCTTCTTTTCGCTTGTTTTGTTCACTCTTAAAGGCGCTTCCTCTCTCTCTTGTTCGGAGAATATTTTTTTGTGCCATGCCAGTGCTTCTTAAATGAGTGATTCATTCAGAAATAGGTCACAAACAAAATGCCAGTACTCAAATTTTTTTTTTGTATTTCTTCAAATGTGCAGTGATGATGATCACGCTCAAACGTGAATATGAATTAAAAAATAATTTGGCAAAGAAAAATGGAAGTTTACCTTAAGTTTGTGACGTGAGATAAAACATTGAGAGGCACTGGGTTACATTGCTTGGTGGTTCAGACGCTTGATCCTGTCTTTGGTGATTATTCGTGAACTTCTCGTGCTCTACATTGTTTTGTTTCACGTGTGTGACTCGACCTTGGATGACGAGGTTTTTCGTTGAGAATGAGATTTGGACATCGAATTTTATTTCATCCTTTCACCTTAATTTAGTCGACAAGACTGAATGATTGCATTATAGTATTTGTTCTTAAAGTGACGTAATACTTAAATTTCAGTTGGTCCAGTCAGCTTGTGCAGTCATTTTTAGCCGGGTCATTGGGCTGGCATTCATTGCCCCTTTCATGTACGTCTTGTTTATTTCCACCTATTTTGATCGTAAGTTTTCAGTGCTCCTGTTATGAATGCTTCTTTCTTAATAAGTATTAAACGTACAAACAGGAAAATTGTGCATCTTTTAAATAATTCGTTCAATTACTTTTTTTATGATCTTTTTAGCTTTCTCGAGAGTTTTCTCTCAGTTGCTTTATCTTCTGTTCATCGTGTCATCACATTTCAAAGCTCACCTGTGTCCCTATTCTTACCTGATGGCTAACCTTTTCCAGCGAGCCTCTTCATGACCCTTGCTATTCAATTCCTTATGTTGTATTTCTGCCTGCTCCTATTATCTTATTCGTTTTTCCTGTCTGGCTCACACGTGTTAACCTTTAACGATTCCTGTCCCTGTTGTGTCCTCCCTCTCCTGTAATTCCTTCCTTTTTCCTAACCGGAACCTCGATCCTTGCCAAACCCTGCCACGTGATGGGCCTTCCCAGCACACGCAAACACACATACATCCACACACTTAACTCACCCTCTCCTCCAGCGTCTCACATTGCCAGTAAGTGCCCCCCCGTATGTGCTTATGTGTGTTCGTGTTCATACCCTGGCATCGATTAACGCTTCTTTACCTTAGTCATGTTTGAAGAGAGCAAGCCGTATGCCTTAAGAATCATTAACACGTTGGCTGCGATGATATTATTTTCCCAGGGGCAAAACGACCCACCGGTGGCTCGTCTTGCGGTCAATGTGTTAAATGTTCAATTTTTAATAGAAAGACTCAAAAAGGATGACTTGCGATAACTGTTTTGTCTGTGTTCGAAAGTGTTACCTGAAGCTCAATGTTAAATGAAAGCGGAACGACCACTCGATTATTTTTGCTTTCAAGCAGCGACTCGTACCTGTGGGTATGACATAAGACAAGGCTTCATAAAGTGCAACTTGATATCGATCGACAAATTTGAGTTAACGTAAAACGAGCTTGCTTTATGAATAAGAATTTGAGCTTGTAGACTTGAAACACCTCGAAATCTTATATGGTTAGTTTGCGGTTCTATTGATTTGGTTTATCTATCTACAAAGGTACTATTACTAATCGGAGACGCAAACTGCTTTCTAAGTGTTAAACACTTGCACCGCAAGATAATTGTTACTGGAAATAGGGTAGATGAGCGTTGTGTTAAAACCAGTGTTTCTCAAACATCGATCGTTACACCACATTTAGTTTTTGATTTCCTCTTAGGGCTTAAAACTGAAAAAATAATGTGAAATTTCTTTAGGCTTAAAGTGACGCCTATCTAAAGTGCAAATCAGTAATCTCCAACTTGTTGAGACCAACGCTGTTCTTGTCGAAGGCGTTTGCATTTTTCAGTGCAACATTTCGTTCTGCTTAGGGCTCAAACGCTGTTGCTACGAGTGCTGAAAAAATCGGAACTAATCTAACCTTTTGCTGCCTTTAGAACGAAGGAGAAAACATTGTATTTGAAAATATTAACTAAGAATGTAAAAATGACGATTGAGTATACCCTGGAGTTCGCCGAAGAAAACAGTCGACACTGTTTCAGATGAAAAGAGAAATTTATACCCACAAAACTCAAATGGAAGTTTTTGAGATTGTCATAGCCGGTGCTACTAAATATTTTGCAGGCAGCTCTGAGCATTTAACACCACGTCATCTGCCGACGCTAAATTGGACAGTACTTACCTCCTTGTGAAAATCGGGGGCATCCCACTTGTCCTACCCCTTCTTTAGTCCTCTTTATCATGCCCTCCTGCTTGTATGATTTTTACTTTCAAAGTACATAATTTCAAGTATCAAAATCGTTGTATAACTTCGTAAGGTCCCGCTTCGTAAAGTGTGATCTACATATTGCATTGTTTTCGATGTATGATCGAATTCTTTTACGGAAGTGCAATGTGGGGAATTAGTCTTAATGGTATCTATTTAAGATTTAATGACCCTCAGGAGATACGGATTTAATGGTCTGAGCTGATAATTTAAAACTGCGTCTGGATATCCTGAAGACCTGAGGTTTACGAGAGGTGCTTCTTGCGGCTCATAACGAAATTGGCGTTTTTTCGCTGGCTTGTGAGTACGTACAATGTAAAGCTAAGTAACGAGTAGACGGGACAAATAAATTACATGAAATCTTCGGGAATATCTGTTTGAGAAACACTGGTTACACTCACTAGTACTGCTCGGTGTCACGCTCCTGTCATCATATAATGATGGTTAAAGCCGATTGAAGACGGATGTCTAGCCTCCCTTTGGCTCTACTGTAGGTAGTATAACGGTTCTTCCGGTTTTACTTGTTTATTTATAATTCGAGATTTTTGTATTCAGGCACAACGAGCATCTACCCTCATTTTTTGACATTTTAAAAATTACTGCTGAAATGTGTAATCGGTATGTGAAAAGCTAAATATGGCATGTTAGAAACGTTGACCATAAAATGAGGCAAATTTGTGATCCTATATGTTGCATTTCCGTAGAAGCCACCAATTTCCAGTTGTATCCTGTTGCACAAAATTCATGAATGTATTTTTGTTTTTGTTCAGCTGGAATGTAGAAACTTGTTGAAATTTCAGTATTAGCTTGAAAAAAAGGCGCTACTCGTTAACTTTCCGAAACCAGTACGCCGTTCACCAAAAGGCGACTGACTAATCGTACGACATTTGTCGTTCAAGTAGTTCGACTTTGGGCTATATGCCGATACTAGGAGGTAACTAAGATTTTGCGTTTTGGAGGTAGATATGGCGCGTCAGAATTATGTGAAAAAATTCTGTATATTGTATAATAAATAAAGAGTCCGGTAACTCTTTAGTTAGATTCATCGTGGCTCAGCTCTTGATAAATCTGCAGAGAGCAAATGGGTTTCAATTGCGAGTTGTCTCGTGATAAATATACTCGTGTCAATTTAGTAAATAAATGTTAATGACATGTATGAAGTTCCCCTTATTTTGCCGTAGAGTTGCTACTATTCTTGTTTTAATGTTAGCAAAACTATATGCATGGCTTAACTGTTGCTAAGACCATGCTTTACAATTTTGCCATCACATCTTTTACGGAACCATGAACCATTTCTATTTCATATTAGTTGTCATTAATTATAATTGTTTTCACATGTCATCTTTTATGTTATAATTGAATGTAATTACTTTTTTCTACAGCAAGTTGAACGGTTTCAAATTTTTCAAAGCTTGAGCCCCAATGTTGATGTGATCAATTGCTGATTGATTCTGTGTATCTAATAACTGTCGTAGCATTTGCTCTAATTACTAATAATTGCCAATTTTGCTCTTGTACATAGTTCATGGCTCGAAGTTTAGGCCCCCGAGAAATATGTAAATCAGTCCAAACGGTGACACAGTTATGTATCGTAATGTGATAGTCAGATCTGTGAGTCATAACTTAAAACTATTAATTTTTAAATTACATTCCAATTGTATAGTATGAATTGTATAGTATAGTATGAGGTTATACTTGATTTTTCGTCAATTTCGTAGCTTCTGGGTTTCTGTGTTGAAACACTGAAAAATCCGAGCCCAATTAACCCAGTGGTCTCGTTCTCCCTAATGTCCAACTTGTGCACTGAATTATCATGGGATCAGGTCTGATGCGAGTTCATTGGGTTGAAAATATAGGATGGTGATGCGCTTAGTGTAGGGTTTCTTAGACAGGAAATCTAACGTAGATTTTTTGCCATTGGTGAACCGAATCGTATGAGTTATTCAGAATTTCAGAAGCTCCATTGCATGTTCCAATTTTGATCATGTGATAGAATCTAGTGCTACGTACTACGAACAATGGAGTGGCTTCACGAAGAAAAATTTTCAAGGATTACGTTGCCGTATTAGAATGGAACTATTACAAACCTACTTCATCAATTATGATACTAATATAAATCGGGTCATTAGGTATAGATACGAACATTAGTGTAATGCGACTAATTCTTGAACCAGAAGATATATTAACGTTTATTCGTTTATTATTGTTATGGTACAGTACTTAAAGGGATATTAACGTGATTTTGGTTAAACTTTAAGCAATGAATGGAATTTCGTTTTCCATTACCTTTGAAAGTCACCCCCCGTTTTAATCCACTGTAAGTGACGTGAAAGTTAGCCCGCTGTGAGAATGGAAGTCGTTACGAACTAAACGCTTACGAGCAATTGATGTAGTAACTACGTGGCTTCGTTCACCTTCCGAGTGTAGTGGCTAAATGTGAAACACTTCTACTACCAAGTTGGATAACGTTCGACGTGGAAAGCAATAAATCATGTACTACTTTTCAGTAAACTTTCGTCACAAATATTGAGACTGAAACATGCTATCTTTATAAAGTTAGCTCAAGACATGTTATTATAATTAAGGGGATTTATTCAGTCCTCAAAATTCGTTTTAAAATTAGCCGATTTTCACGGCATAACTATAAGTTATGAAGCATGGTCAAATACTTCCTTACTTCACAGCTGTGACTTTTGAAAGTGTCATGTTGTTTTTAAAGTTCGAAGAGTAGTCGGAATCGAGCTCCTAGAGGATTTTATTTTATTTTTTTCTTTTGCAGGAGGATATGTAAAGGTCAGCAGCAGGACGAAACGACTTATGACAAAATTCATCTATCGCCTCCTGGTCTTGGGAGGCTGCCGTTATGTTTGTGCTGCGGACCAAAATCTGTTCCGTGCATGTTGGATGCTGCACTGAACTTGCTCGCAACAGTGGAACCTGCGATGGTTCGCGTGGTGTTAAAATTATGTCTACCTCCGCTTCCACTCGCGAAGTTCAGCTAAGTCAACTCCAACTCAACCGTCTAGACAGTCGCGTTGAACCATGTACCCACCCTCATGTACAGTACTGTACCGTTGATACAAGTGTAGTCATGTGTATATAATATATATGTGTACAAATTTTTTTTAATGAACCAATAGAGAAAATAAGAGTCGGTGCGGCGCTACTGAAGTATGACTGAGCTGTTAGTTATCAATGTTATTGTTACTGCTGCTGATCATTCATTTGAATGAAATAATTGGACGACATTCATGTGCGCATGGTCTCCTATTGTGAACATTCAATAGTTAATGTAGTAGTTTATTCGCTTTAGTTTTCTGGTTCAACTTTTAATGAAGTCCTGTGTTGATGTTTGGTCATGTTGAGTTCTGGTACCCAGAAACTTTTTAGGTATGTGTTGACAGACAGACATTTTAAAGTATACTCTACAGCTGAATCTTTATTCTACTATATTATAACTGGCTTATCCCCAAATTTCATTTTTCTTCTTTTCAAAATCATATTTTTCATTTTTGGATCATGGGGATAAGAGGGTTTCAAATGCCCATGTTCATTAGTCTAAATTTTGTTTTGCTAATTATTTATAATTTTTATGAACCTCAGTGGAAGAGAGCAGTTATACTTGATGTGTGTATGTTTGAAGATAGTGCGTCTTTGTGTTCATATTAGCTCACTATTGCTAAGGTAGTCGTTTATTGAAGTTTCCTCTAATATGCCAAAGCTCCGCTCATTTCCCCTTCTCGTGTGGCACTCCCTATTATTCATTTACTATTTGCTGAATGCGCATGGAAAGTATATTCACAGGTTACTTTCATTGAAATGTTTGTACTTTTTCTCATAGGGAAGTGTAACTGTGACAAATGTTGCAACTCATAACAGGCTCAGTGAACACTGTTCTTGTTTTCAACGAAAAACGAATTTGCAAGTAATATGGGAAATAGATTCTTTCTTTACAGTAGCTTGAATATTATGCTTTTATCTTTTTAGATTTCTTTTGTTACCGTTCGGGTGAGATTCTTTGTAGAAGAGGCACTGAAAGTAAGCCGATATTTGGCTTGGATCAGCGCCAGATGGGACAATATGAGCTTCTCAGCTGTACCCTAAGCTACGCAACGCAGTCTCGACCAGACTCGTGCAGTAAACTATCGTTAGGCAGTACTTTCATACTTTACTTTTTTAGAGAAAGCCCGTATACTGTACAATCGATGTTTGCTGTCTGATAATTTTTATCTACTTTACCTTGCTATTTTTCGTCATTAGTTGCCGTTGTTGCTAAAATCTCCAAACTGAAATAAGATTTAANTATGCCCATTTGAAAATTTTGTTTTGCCAACATTATTCTGATTTTCTTTAATTAAATTGTCAGATTAACTATCTTGCAAGTTCGGGCCCGTTGAATAAATGATTGAATGAGATTGTCCTTCGACAGACCTCAAGAATTTTGCTCCCTGGCTGTAGGTAAGGCACTTGTGCTGCCTCATGTGCGAGGGCGCCGGTAGTGTCTGTTGTAGCCGACTTAGCATTCGAAGTGTTCTAGTAGCTACCTACAATACTACGGCTAATTTCGAGAATTGGATGTAAATTTTAGGAAGAAATGTATCCCTGTAGACTAAACCAACAGTTGTGCTAAAATTTGAAATCATTATGATTAATGCGCATCAAATATTTGAGGCTCTCCGAGCTAAACCCGCCGATGCTCCATTTTGGCGCTACGGTTTGTATAGCGCCAATACTTGAAAAAATTCTGAAGTGGTCACGCTATGCTGAAAATCTTCACATTTTCACTGGACTTTATTACAACCCTACATTTCGCGAGCTCGAGGCCTCGTCTGTCAAGATACACCTGTAAGAGAGTGGGGGATAGCATTTTCTACAAAATCAAGGAACCGACGCATCGGCGTATTTAGCTAGCAGGGCCTCATGTACGTTTAGTTTACTCAGCAAATGTAGTTGTCAGGTAAAATTTGCTATTCGTGAATTTTTTCTCGCGTCTAAACTAAGTTTTGACAATGACATGTGTACCCACTCTTACACTGGGATAAAATTGTTTCAGTTACTGGGAGGAATAATTACTATACTGTGTGTTATAGATCAGTATGATGCATCGTAAGCTGAGGTGGAGTTCATTGCATTACCTGCATGATGTATTGTTAGATATATGGTAAACGTACGTTTTATCCTCGTGCTATCAACAACTGTTGGTTTTATTCTGTAATTATCTTGGTCGAGCAAGTACCACTTAAAGAGATTCTCTGCTTTAGTATCGTTACATTCTACTTTGAACGAAAGGTGTCCCATACATCTGTGAACGATACTGTAAAATGAACTGTTATTCTATTGTAAAATACTGTAAGTTACCAATGGAATGAATGGCTCCTGCGCTTTATTGTCATCCCAGGTTGCCCTGTGTCGCTTCATTTTCTAATCTATTGCGTAAGATTCCATAATAAAATTTGTCTACAAAACTATTTCACTCAATTGCCATGTTTAAGAACGAATCACATCGGTCGAAAAATAATTCAATTGATAAACGTGGGGCCAAAAACGTGATCCAAGGACGACTCCCTTTTAGAAATAGAGGCACACGAATTATTGAATACTCTGATGCATAATTCATATGTTCTGTTTGAAATAGTTCTTGTGCGTTAGTTCTGACAATTTAACAAGATATGTGACCATGGGTTCAGAATAGCATATCTAGTGCAACTATAAATTCTTAAACGATTAGCTCAAACAAAAAATTAAACATCGGCTACATCAAGCAACGTGAAGCCAATTAAGAAAATGAGACACCATTTCACTTATCAGCAAGTTAAAACCGATATGCTGAAGCGTATTATACAAACGTCAACCTGAGCACAGCTCAACAATCATTTCAGTACATGAACACAGGCAGACTGCCATTAAAGCTCCAACGATTGTCACCTAAAAAGAAACTCTCAAAATAATTAAACGTCTAGTTTCTTCGATTAGATTAAATCTGTCGTATGGTGTGATATCAAGCACTCAATGGACGGTTAACTTATGCAATAAGAATGTTAATGTTCTAAATCGACTCGCTGCAGAAAAGCACAGTCGTATATCATCAAGTTAATAATTCCATCATTTTACTTATAGAATATTAATATTCCAATGAAATTTAACGAGGCAAAATGTGTCACTATCATGTATTCACGGTATAACAGTCGCTGCTCCATTAGAGTGATCTTCAGAGTGAAACTGCAGAAATTTCATTGACTACTAGCATGCAACACTTGAGCGTCTCTTGTGCAGCTCTTACAATCAATCAGTAAAAAGGTAGCATATTTTGACGAAATGAAAAGATAAAGAAGCAACACAGAAAGGTAATACGAATGTGCTGACGCGAGAGATCAGATGTACAAGGCCAACTTTTTAAGAGAAAAGAATGATCAGGAGAATTAAGGCTGACTATGACCCACAAAAGCCTTTTGAAACAAGCATGCCGATTCTGAGTATAATTAATCAGCACAATTTTACCTCATGGTACACTGGCTAGAACAGACGCTATGAGCACAATTTCTCCCAAGTGGAGTTCAGAAATCCCTTACACTGTATGTACTTTAGCGTCATGTGATCAGGACAAGTCACGCTGAAGAATAAGCTTGTTGAGCGCAACTTCAAACAGGGTTGTCAATGCGCTGTACCAGTTTCCTTAGCATTGCAATACCCGCAAGAAGGTATTTTTTCGAAGAAAAATCCTTCTCGGCGAATGAAAAATATTGCGCTTTTAAATATAATACGGTTTCGATGTATGTACACGTTAGAAAATCTGAGTTTCACTTGTACACAGTATTTCGTCTCTCGGAAATTCTACAATTTTTTTCCCCACGAAAAGATTCAACGTATAACTTTGAGTTGACTCAAAAGCAACCGTGCCTACTAACAACTTCTTACACATAATTCAAAGTTTTGCAAGCTTAACAATAATTGTTAATTTAAGAAACATCAAATTCTTTTATCTATAAAAAGGAAACATTTCAATGGCCACAAATAATCAATTCCTTGAACGATTGTCAAGCAATGCACAGGAGACGACCTTTAATATTCATTAACTGTTTGTGGAAGTAGAGGTAACGTGCGCTGCTCTAACCTTACAAGGCATTGATCAATACATCAAAATAACCTGAAGAGGATAAACTCACAGCAAGATATAGACCAAAAATAGCTACAGGCAAGCTCATTACGAAAATAGGTAAGCAGTCAATACCTTACATCGGAGGACGGATGGATGACTTCTGAAATTCATTGATTATACATCATTAGCTGAAGAAATTCTACTCCCTTAACACCGATAAAAGTAACATCGTTGTTGCGCTGAAGCCTATTAGTGAGGCTTTCATTTTCACAGCTTAGTGCACTTAAGTTATGCAATAAGATACATGAAAATGGCATAGATGAACTTTAAAATGCAACATGATTTGAGCAACTGAAGCATTTACCTAGTATTCTGGCATTCAAGGTTATCAGTGAATTTCAAGAAACACATGGTTTTGTTTACATTGTCGCATCACTAAAAATAAAGACATTTCACCAAACGTTTAATTAGAACATCAAAACGTCCGCAAGATAGTCACTTTATTTCACTACTAGAAAATTGTGAATAGATCGTCGATTCGGAAGAAAATTCCACCAAATTTGTGATGCAAGTATTCTCTTACGACTATTTGCTGCATAATAAGTCAGGATCTATAAAACTGGATAACTATGCCCTTTAGCTAGAAAAAGTTTACGGACCAAAAGTGAAACAATCGAAATGCAAAGAAACAACCGAAATTCAAACGAAGATGTAAAATTAGATTGGTGGTTTCGATGGACATATATGTACAACCAAACAGTAGCAGATGACGCAAACCAACATTCAAAAATGGGTTAGTTTAATCGTGCAATCGCTAACCAAAAAAAACTAGGTGCTACAGGAAATACAGCTTTTGCTTTTTTTACATTTCAAGGTTTCTTTGCTTTTTTTGACCAGATGACATTGCCAAACTTCGTCCAGTAGAAGTATGAAAAAGTATCACACATAAGTAGCTATTGTACTCAGGTGAGTACGTCTAGTGCAGGTATCCACAATACTTTCCGAGAATGACAAGTAACATTGTAATTAAATTAGTAAGAATTACTCACTATTGAGGTGAAGCTTAGACTTTACAAGGTTTGCCATACAGTGCACGGGTCCAATGCAATGTAAAAAAAATATATATGCATCTAAAAAATGTTTCCTAAGTTGTAGGGAATGCAAATACCTAGGATGTCCAAAATTTTCATAACAATTAGTTCAAAATAAGAAAGTGATAATTTTAGAATTGAGTTTTTGTACTTTCCTACAAAATACTGTCAGAAAAACTCATTAAGACAATTTAAAAGAAAAATTCAAACAAAAATTACCAAATCACTCTCCATGAAAACAAAAGAGATCATTGCGACAATCCTCGGGATCATCACTGGCACAGCAAGATTAACCTAATTTGTTACATAATTTACTTAATTTGCTACACAAAAGTCAACATGCAACATAAGTACATGTATTACGTTTCGGATAGAGTTCACGTCATCAATGTTGGTCCGCTTGATGGCAATGAATGAAATGCTACGAAACGCCTGAAGAAAGTTAAAGTAAACAAAAAACATCTGTGCTAACATTATCTTAGTATAGTATGTACAAAGTATTCCAACACAATAGCAATCAATATTCTGTTATAATACATATGACAGTAAAATCCACTCCATACCTTAAACCATACAATGCGCTCGGTCGAAAATCAATCTGCCGCTTTACTCCAGTCTCTATGCCACACAAATTAGTTTGTTACAAAAACAATAGCCGATTCAGGAAGCGTTTTGTTCAACATTTGCTCGAATTGTGGTCATTACGGAAAAATGAACAATTTTTTTAAATTAGTCAAAATATTAGCCTTAAGTGTCTATCCATCTCTGCCATTTATCGACGAGATAATTTATTCCTTGTTGACAAAATCAATTACACTGTGGTGCTACAAAATATTTAAAAACTTATTCCACCTCTGGTTTGGACCAGAAATTTAAATCATTCGAAAAGCTGCTCACGAATTCGGAAAGATAAAGAATGAGAAGATCGAGAAGGGAAGATCAAGAGAATATGGAGAATTGGTTCTCGTATCCCAAATGTGCGAGTCCCTGCGATGTCTTCCTTGCAACATGTGACAGAGTATTATCGTAAAGCACAATTGGGTCTCGTCAATTCACCAGCGACGTCGTCTGCAAATGGTGTAAGACTGTCGCAGCACTGACACCAAGAGCCGGAGACATTTCGCAGACACCTAGACGTAGATTTTGGTTAACCATTGCTTTCTTTCAATTGTTAATGTGATTACATGATCATCCTCTACCCGCATCATATCTAATCACATCACGATTAAGAAATTTTTCTGAAATTGTCTTCGTTCTGAGCGATGACTTATGAATCCCTCATCAAATGCTCTGTTGGTATCCTCAGCAGTTTAAGAAGCACTATGTCCAAGTATGACTCACGCAAGGAAAGTCTGGGAATGTTTTTTTCTAATACTCATAACAATTAGCTTATATGTTTCGGAAATATATAGTCTGAAATAAGTCGAAAATTGAAGAGCACACATTCCCCATAAGGGGTGCTAAAATTCACCTAAAATATACAGATATTATGCTGAAATGGCATTTTTAAACACATTAGGTCGGCCATTATTTTTCTAACAAACTAATAATTCATTCGACTTTACTTCCCAATATTATTTGGTTGATATGTTGTTTACAACCACAAAAAATTTGATTTCCACGTCTGTTTGAAGACACTACGAAAGACTTCTGATGGACATGTATACAATTAAGGACTCGTAGAAATTCAGGGCGAAAGCGAAAAACTCATTGGTAGTCCAAAGAAGCACATTCGATGGGCTAATGAGTTTTAATACGTGATCACTAGATTACTATCTTCGTAATCCTTTCAGGTTTAATACTTTCGTACAGCCATTCACACATTAGAAACATTTATCCAAAGCGCTGAACTAGGTATGCGTCATTACATGCAAAACATTTCATAGTTCATGTATGAATCCATTTGCATTTCTGCTAGAACTACTGGAAAGTGAATTATGCTTTTCTATTCAATATTGTCTCCCTTTAAGTAAACCGTGGTGTAAAACAAAGGTTCAATGTCACGCGCTCTCGTAGTTCCCGTAACACGGCGCATGAGAGAATTCAGGTCCCATGAGTGGTCCCTCACCCGCATCACTTCAAAAGTGCGTTAGGAAACGCTACACTATACACACCAGGGTTTAAGCCTGAGGGATAAGTCAACTAGTTGACAAAATGCACTACCGCAGCGCTTAGTGTGTTTGGGGAAAGCGGAATCCAAATGTTCCAACACGATATTTTTTATTATATTACTGTTTCAGTCTCATTCCCAGAGCAGTAGAATTTCTTGAAGGACCCTCCCGCCATGACCACTGAAATATTACAAAGAAATACACTAATTTTATTTGTAAATTGAGTAATTTAACGCTAAAAGTCTGTAAAAGTGTTGCACCAGCGGAAAGAAGCAGTTCGAAAAATAACATTAACCGAAAAATGACGAAGACCGAATTAGCTGTGAGCATAAATTTCGCTCAAAATTTGTTAATTGGGGCAGAAGGTGAAATTTGCGACTTTTGACAACACTATGTATAGAATTACATCTGCGTCGACGTGTGTACCAAATTTACACATACGATACAATAGTTTCTTTAGTTACAGTCCTGATTTACCATTTTAGGCTGAAGAAAAGTTCTGATACAGTTTAGGCCAACAAGCGCTTTCTGTTCTGCGTGAAGCATCTCGAAATTATACCCTGACAACACACTCCAAATGACTAATGAAGGATTAACTACACTGGAAAATGACAATATCTCAATCACGATCAACACGACAAAAATTACTAATTCAATAGCATTGACTTGAGTTGAAATTCCGCAACCTCAAGTCTGAATTACCCACTCTCTCTCAAAAGAGAATTGGGTGAAAGAAAGTTGAGGAAACAGGACATGTAGCGAAAATGTTATACGAGAAAGCCTTCGAGTAATTTATACACCATCATGGGGTGTAGCAGTTGTTATATTAATACAAATTTTTCGAGCGCTTCAGTAGCTTAGACTATGTCGCGACGTAGGTCTCACAATTTAGAGGTCATTTACAAACAATATTTTATTTAAATTTACAAGTCCTCCTACCGTTTACATCACTACAGAGGCAATTTTCTTCATAAGGATAGACATAAAATAAAGCATACGAGACAGATCAGTAGTGGTAGTAGTAAACCGTTCTATATTCAGTACTAAAACACACGAACTGCGCTACAAAGCCCATGAGTCGAACAGTTTCCATTCAGCGAATGAACGCTGCGAAAACTCAGAAAACCTATTCTTTTCTTCTTGGTTCTTTCACACCTATTAACTTGGGTTTCTAGCGATCTCAGACGTATGAGGAGAGTACCAATTTCGCAATTTGGGGAGCTCGGAAAATAGATTGAAAAAATAACCCAGGCCTGGGGTTCCGGTTGTCCACTCCGTACCCATGCTGAAAGCCCATCGGGCAGCAACTTGGTACGCTTTGCCGTATTCTGGTTAGGTCAGTAGTACACCAAACCAACGACATGAGCTAGTCAACTTGATTCATCACACTTTATTGAGAATAATACATCGTCTAAGAAATGTCATTTTGGTATCAAAACGGATGGGCAGGGGGGAATTCACGACGAATTCCGGTTATTATTCCACTAGCATCCACGCCTCGAAGATGCGGGTAACACTCTCTTCTGGCGGTAGAGAAGCTTGGGTATTCAACAATATTATGTTGTACAGCGAGTGCTACAAGACAGTCATTACAGTAAGGTTAAGGGACGACGTTTCATCAGTCATGGGTGAGACGGCAATGGCCAAAGTTCAATCGGCACAAGGCAACCTCCAATCGCCGGTTACGATACCTGGCAGAGGCCCGTTTCTGAATAGAACGTAAACCATTTTAATATATTATTCACTTCTATATTCCATTGAAACTGACACACACTCTCCGTTAAGTCAATTTTATAAGGGGATAGTAGTCCCTACAAGAGACTCTCATTCCCTGGTTCGTCGTCAGGGATAGCAGCGTGCTTGACTTCGGAATCGCCTCTCTCGTAACCAACATCTCCACACGTCCAGAGACGCAGCATATCTGTACCTCTTTGTGGCGTTTGAGCTAATTACAAGAGTCTCACGGCGATTTCACGCTGTTAGATCGTTGCTATGATACACAGCAATTACTTCTCTTACACTTTCTGAATCAGTAAATACAGTGAAGCTGTTATATTTGACTTGTGTTATCACGTCCATAAAGCTCCGCCGAGAAAACAGAAGTTCCCCGGAGGGATCTCTTAGCAGACACTCATTCACCACTGACCGTAGCGCAGCCAACTGCTATGTTAGTTTTCGAGCGATTCGTACTTTTTTTGCAGTTTTCCGCGCGTTCTTCAAAGACATGGTCCATCTTGGAAAAGACGCTTCAGCCTCGAAGTCACGAGCAGATCTTCTTTTGTGAACTCACATTCTGGGCATGAGATGTTAATTGGTATCCGTCACGTTAGATTGCTCGTAAATTGTACACGCAATACTTTATAGAAGTGAAGCTAAAAAATATTAGAGCTTCAAATTTCATTGTAGCCGGTATCTTGTGAGGAAACAGGGCGTGTTCATTTACATTCAAGAGCAAAAGTATCGAATCACCTACGCGTGATTTGTTATGAGGGATCTTAGGAACTATATGACAAATGAAGATTAATTTTCTGATCAGTCGACTGTTAAACGTTGACCAGCACACATCTTTGCTAAATTCGACTCTTGACCTTGGACGACAATGGATACCAAACCTACAGAACCTACACAAATTGTTGCCCTATTGCAACAAGGGTCGTAGCACGCCAATTCCACATAAGCCAGTCCTGTGTCTCGAATGTTTACAAATGCCTTCGGAGACTGGAGACTTTATCTCGAGACCAAGATCTGGACGGCGCTAATGCACTACGGAGATAGATGATCGTTTCTCGTGTCAACTTCTCTTTGAAATTATCGTTTGACTGATGTCGACGTCCACCAGGAGCTCAGACAAGTTTGTGGGGTGGCTGTTAGTAAGTGGACAATTTGGTGAAGACTCGAGCAAGTGAACTTGATTCCAAAATGGCTTGCCACAGACCAAAAACTGACGGCAGGTCACCGACAAGCGCGTCTGCGATTAGCTCGCGGCCATCTTGATTGGGAAGTCGATCAATGGGGATGAGTTCTGTTCTCAGACGAGTGCAGAATGTGCTTGCACGGTAACGACCGAAGGCACCGGACCTACAAGCGGCCTAGTGAGCGATTTGCTCAGTGCTGTTTCCCTGTAACAGTAGCCTATGGCCGGCATTTCATTTGATGGAAAAACGAAACTTGGTTTTGTGCCTGGTGGGGGACGAGAAGACAGTCTAACTTTAGACAGATACATAGCCAATATTCTGCTGAAACATGTTTTTCCTTATGCGAAATATGCCGGCGATAACTTCCTCCTGATGCATGATTACGCCCGTCACACTTCACGCGCCACAGGTCAATTCCTAGGTCAAGTCGGTATCGCCATATATGCTTGGTTAGCATTCAGCCCTGACTTGAATCCGATCGAGCTTTTGTGGGATGAGTTGATGAAGAGCGTCCGATCCAGAAATCCGTCTCCTCCAAAGTGTTAATGAGCTGAAATAGGCTTTGATGGAGGAGTGGGAAGGTATCCCACAAGATTTCATCAAGAAGCTGATTTTGTTCATGAGGAACCGTCTTTTAGCTATAGTTATGGCTAAAGAAGGCTACACAAAATATTGATACCAAATTTTCCAGCCCAAATAAAAAAATTTCTCTAAATTTTCGTTTTCCCTTACTCCTTCACTTACAGCAGGACAGCTCCTAAAATACGGGCGTGATTTAAATTAATATGGAATTAATTCAGAGCTTACAGTATAATCCATTTTCATTCATCCTCACCAGTCATTAAGTTCTTAAGATCAATCATAGCAAATCATAAGTAGGTGATTCGATACTTTTTGCTTGCGAGTGTACTTGAACACGTACTATCGCAGGTGAGAGAGAAAAGTATTTAGTTTAAGCGGACCCGGTACTGCAGCGATAGTGGTGTAGCTGTCGTTAGCTGGAACGAGGGGTTCTCCACTCTCAGCACTAAAGCTAGTCTCTGGAGAGCTCCTTCCATGAGATGTACTGAAAACTACCAAAGAAAATACACATATCGTGCAACCATAAAATTTAGACGCGAAACGCAGCTACCAATGTTGTGACCTGAGTGAAAAATGAAACAAACTGAAATGAATGATAGCACAGTAACTTGAAACAATTGTTATAAAAAAAATATTTGAAACAAAATAAGTCATCTGATACCACGTGAAACACAGACGAAATCAGGTTACATTGAAGTTGCCACTTCACGCTTTTAAAAATACGATACATGCAATGGAGATTTAAACAGACTTACCTTTGAAAAGAAGTAACAGGTATGAATTTCTTATTCAATGTTATTTCAAAGTGAAGAAGTTTTTGTGAGCATTTTAGTTATTTGTTTGTCGGTATCATCAGCTCGTTCCATTTGCTTGTGGTATTTCTGGTAGCACGGTACAATGCAAAGGTTAGTCTTGCACTCGGGACAGTGGTACTTGGTTTTTCTCCTCTGAATGCGGCCGTGATCGTCCGTCGAATTCCAGCAAAAGTTGCACCCAAGAGCAGGACCATCGCGTAAGGCCAGGCGGTGGCCGCTGGCGGGCGGCAACGTCGACAATGGCGAGTAGCTGCTGAGCTGCGACGACCCGCTGAACGAGGAGGACGATGCTTGTTGCGACGTGGATGACTGTGGCAAGGTGCGAGGACCACCGTCCAAAACTGTGTCCTGATCACAAAGATAACTGAAGCCGTGTTAATCTTTTTCGCAGGGGAATGGTGAGACAAAGTAAACCAAGCCTAGAAAGAAATAGCTTTCAAAATTGTGTGACATTTCGAAGCTTACTTCTTTACGAAAAGACTGATAGTCACAATTGGAACTGACTAAATTTGGAGAAAAAACTAAAATGACTGACGAGCAAAGCAAAGCGTTCCTACAAAAGGAAAATTTGGTAACAGAGGATTCGCTACAAAGCCTAAATACTAACTGGGTAAAACAACAGGGGCAGGCAACATAACTAATATATGCAAACGAAAATAGTATAATGTGGAAAGGAGACTATTTCTTTAACTAGTCAAGTTTTCCATAAGAGAAGCAAATATTTATTATCATAGCAGACTTCTTTGCTTACAAAAAACAAGGTTATTTCATTTTACTTCAACATGTCATGTGACGAGCGAAGTACAAATAGTACATCAAACAAAAAATGAATATCCTTTACGAATGTGTTATGAACCTTATTGCGACCGGACGAGGAAGTAAAAGAAAAGAGATGAATAAAAAAGGGTTATTTCGTCGGGCTAAATCTATAAAATAAATCTAGCTGGACTAAGTACAAGAAAGGCATCTCTAACGATATCATCAAGAAGCTACGCATCCCACATTTCTCGACTTAAGTCGACGTGGCATACAACTTTCTCTCAGACCACCTGCGTTTTGATCGATGTCCAAACGACATACCTATCCACTTTCCACAAAAGTATTCATTCTCAAAATCCGCCATTGTGCACGGTCTGAGGTTAATTTATTATCTGAATTATTAGGGGCTCTTCCAAGACTTATGATTTAGATAACAACCTCTATTTTATAACAAGAATTAAGAATTACCCACTGCGGTAGTCATAGGCACACCCCATGCATCCGTCGATACGTTGATTGTGCACATACGTAACAGACCCATGGAGCACAAAACAAAAGAGCTAACCAGAAGTCAAGGGCATTATTATTCGAGGGCATACCGTGAGAAGCAGCGCAGGGTCTTAGGAGCTCCTCTTACCCTCATCACCCTCCTCTCCTACTTCAACCGAAGTTTCGCAAAAATAAGCAAGATATAGAAGAGAAGACTTCTACCTTCATTGAACTGCAAGCAAAAATAGTGTAAGGCGTTGAGAAGCCTGACCTAATTAAGAGTTCCTCATTATCGAGTCCTGATCATCAATTCATCAATTGTTCTCAAAATATGCCATCATACGATTTAAATATCAATTAATATTAGGATTCCCCTCCTAATACCTTGCCTAGAATGACTGTTCGTGTCTCTTTGCTAAATAGCAAGTATAAGAGTAATCATAACGCTACCAATTTCTTATAATAATGAAATAATTAACGGGACGATATATCGACAACAACATTCAAAACGACGTCCAAAACCGCGCGCACGAGACCAGAGGATCAAAAGTTCGCGGAATTTTATCGTAGCAATGAAAAAATAAGGTTAGAACAAGTGAAACAAGCCAGAACATATGACTGAATATTTACCTTGCTTCTAGTTACTTGCCATCAGCTTTGCAATTGAGGTTAATTCCGGTCAATATCGTCAAGGATACATCACTTCGTAGAATAAGGCGATCAGGGAGAAAAGCTCTTGGGACCCATTACACTGAAAGCTTGATTAGTCCCAAATTACCATGCAGAATAGAATATGCTGCACTATATGAAATGCCTAGAGATATACCAGTAGCTTACTGATAAACCATTATTCTTCGATCTTCAATTACATTTTGAAGAGCTTCAGTGTTTTGGTCATTTTGTGATGTCCCTCATCTTCCACTGCGATGGTCATCTCTATCTTTTTGAATCGATGCATTAACTTGTAGGCAGCAGGTTTTTAGCTCAATTATTAATTATTAGTTAGTTCAAAGCTCCCTAGCCCCCCAAAGGCGACCACAAGTATGGACTCGACGAAGACAGGTACTGTCAGCATACATCCCTGAGTGAAGCTCTGGATTATGACCTAGTTAGTTGTAGTCATTGTTTGAAGCTCCCTATTTACATGGAATAGGGAACTATATTCGTGATATGAAGAGAGCGAAAAGAAGGGACCATTAGCATGGACTTTAGAACATCAAGTCACACGGTTTGTTTCTACACAGATCTCCTGCGCATAGAAGAAACAAGTTAAGGGTAGTAGTAGTAGTGGTAATGCTAGCAGCGCTTCAGTAACTCAGAGGAAGAGATAGCAAAGAGGAAAAAAGACAAAGAGATGGCAAAGAAGGCGTGAAAATTGAAAAAAAATCGACACGATTGACGAAAGTCCCGAAGGCTTATTTAGAGCTGAGGTAACTTAACAGCATCCCCTACAGACGCCAGTCCCCATAGCATACGATAGACAAAGCTAACTAACCCAATCATTTCCTATACTCCCTTAGGGCTGCTTCTAACTTATGCCAAAGCAGTACCCATATCTACGTAATGCGGAAAGATTATCCCCATATGGCTTCCAATTGAAGGAATCATAAAGCAGAGGTATCCAGTTCGACCATATTGTCCCTAGAAGTCCTAGTTGCGAAAACCCAAACTATATTTAACCTAATTCATAACGTGCTTGACGACTCTCAGTTAGTCTGTATGTTGAACGCCCGCATAGCAAGGCAAAATCAATAGCCCTGGTATAATTACTAGGCACTGGGGTACGAAAAATTCATTCATTACTGTACAATCAGCAGTGCGGGATTCAGAACCCAATTGGCTTGATTACTTCATTGGGTATTTTCAGGTAAATTTTGGTTTGTCTTACAATTCTCAGAGGAAGAAAACGCTACAGCAACCTAACTCAAAAAAACAAAAACTCGCATTAGAATTTCTCGATAATGTAACACACCCAGGCATTTAGTGGTAATTTGCTAATTTTGGTTAAAATATTATTTAGTTATGATTAATTGTATGCTCACGGCTCAGTAGGTTAACTAAAAAAGCAAGTCATTCAGGGCTTCTCAAAGGTTTCACGCGTGCATCAATAAAGAGTGAAGTCACTGACCTCTGAGACGCTTTGAGTGAGAGGTGCAGGCCCCAGCACGTCGAGCGAGGCAGTGGGAGGTCGAGACGCAAGCGGTTCCTCACTCACCGCGCGGGGCAAACGCGAAGGGGGCCCTGTAAAGATTACTTGAATTTTACCTTTGTAATACACGCACCTACAACCGTGCTTCTCCGCCACTGGAAATTTGACGGCTCAGTTAAGCTACTAACTACTCTTCTCGGCGTTCACTCGCCCTTTTGCTGTAGCAGAATGATTATTTCAGTTCCATTCAAGGGTACTTGCTAAACATCGAGATAAAAAAGAACAAAAATTCTCTTCGCAATTTAATTTCCGCTGTTGCAACACAAAAACCTCGTCATTTAACCATACAGCTCATGAATAAATCGTTCATTCGATAGATAGGATGATCAGGGAATCTTCAACGAATGAGTGTTCAAATTAACGTCATAGAAGTATACCCTGGTAACATTTTCCAACACAGGAAAGCATCTATTTTAATTACAGCTAAAACATACAAAGCATTATATGGAAAAATGCGCAAATTTACTCGTTAAAAATTTTGACAGTGGATTCAAAGAATTCAATATTAGGTTGATACCGATTTTTGGTTTTAATTCGGTTGTGTAAAGTATGAGCTCATTTGATTAGTAAATCAATGAAGAGCGATGTCCTGAGAAAATGAATATTAACGCATGATAAAAATAGGAAACTTGAATGGTAGAAATATAGAATGAAAAAGTTTAAAGCGAAACAAATCGAGCCACATCGAGTAGCCTAATAAATTACACAGACGTTAAATATCAATAAAAGAATATTTTGCTGAAAATATGCGCAACCTTAATGTCAGCAGCAGCAACAGCAGCAGCAAAAGGTCAGCGAACTAGAAAGCGCAAAAATCTTTTGCGCTGCCTCAACGTATTTATTCAGACTTACCAGATATAGAAGAGACATCTTCCGACGGAGTGAGTCGAATGAGCGGTGGTTGGTACGTAGTCTCCTTTCTCTGGTACATTCCACCGCCCTCTTCTTTAACTGTAAGAAAAAATAATCAGTCATTGTAATCGTGAGTCAGGAGTAATGGCATTACAGCATATATATGACCAGGTGATTAGGCTTACATAACAAACACAGAAACAGGATACGACAATGATGCAAGTACAACGATGTCCGCATAAGCTACACAATATATGAATAAACTGCAATGACATAATTTAATAGAACATGTGGAAAATCACCATGAAGTTTAAATATGTATATCAAGGCCGCTGGAAGCTTCTTAAACAAGTGATGACTTCTAAGTGAGAGAACTTTTATGAGAGAGGTTCGCAAAAGTTGGGTTAGCTTTTTCACTGGTTCTATCGTTCTTACTCAATGAGCCCCCCTTGAGCTCGAAGGACAGCCTCGGAACAAAATACCGACTTTCGTCACAGGTACTCTTGACATTGTACTCTTTAGGCTCTGATTTCCGTACGCTCGCTCGTGTTTCGAGTTGTACGTCTCTCGTACCAGTGAACCGAATACAATGAAGGGCTTCCATTCAGGGGAGTAAAAATAGGACACGAGTCTCGAGTAAGGTGGTTGAAAAAGTCATTAGAGTCAGGAAATAATGATTTTTTACAGCTTTAACAAGACCGAGTTTTGTTGTCAGGCCTACAGCTTCGTGTCAACAACCCTGTTCACAAGGAATCGCTCGAAACACAAATGTGAGTGTTTGTGTTCAGCCTGAGGCTCTCTGGGAAGTATTGGGCCCGTTGTACTGCATCTACATGATCTCGATCTTAGCTTCGAACTTTGGCGATCTGACATCAGATCATTGATCATGGGCTCTCATTTCTATTATAATCTCGTAATCTAATCTTCTAGCTCTTTTCTATAATTTATAAACGTTTCCACCGTCCTGTTGTGTCAGGACGTGCCAGATGTACGCTCCTAAACAAGTTATATTTATCTCTTCTTGTATTCCTTAGTCTTGTTTTCTTCAGATCTCTAGCTTTAAGCTATTTTCGCTCCTAAACTAAGTTCATATTCATCTCTACTTGTATTTCTTAGCCTAATTTTTTTAGATGATTAGCTTTAAACTGTGAGAGCTTTTAGACAAGTTACCCCTCAAACGTGTGATGTTGATGTTAATTTTTTTCAAGGTTTTCGTGATTATTTTCAGTTTTAATTTCCTTTACAGAGGTTTTTTAAAGTTATAATTTTGTATTTGTAATGCGTGCTGTGTACGCACTTATTTAGCAAATTTATGTATATTAATTTAAAATTTGTGCATATGTGACTGTATTCTAGAAAGTCCATGGCGCCCGAGCTTCAATAAATGACTGTTCTAGAAGACGCTTGTCTTTGACCTAGCTAATCCTGAAAGACGAATTACGTCTCTTGAGGTAATTCGCCAGGATATGGCCGCTGCCGCAGTTTGGCTCTGACCTAAACGGATTAAATTAAAAACCCAGGTCATATCCTTCCAAGTCACCTTGTGCTGGTACTTGGAGCGAGTCTTAACGGACTAAATATAGCGCTGACAGCACTCTTAACGAGTACTGTCGCAGTCTGATTCGGAGAGAGGTCTCTCTGTTCCCTAGCGGGCAGACCTGCTGCCGCAGTTTGGCTCCGGCCTTAGCGGACTAACCACGGCGTTGGCAGCACTATCGGGTCTCACCAGCAAAGCCGTCGCAACCCGACGACGCTTGCTCGAACCTTAGCGGACCCACTACGGCGCTGACTGCCTACCCACCTTGAGGTAGCAGTCACAGTGTGGCTCGTGCGGGGGAACACGTCCGCCAAATGGTCGTCCGGGGCGCAGACCCCATCGCTGATATCAAATCCATTTTTGGACGAGGCAAACCAGCCAGAGGCTCAGGCCACTAACGTGCAACCAAAATACACGTCACCGCGTTTTCTTATCCTTTAGAAGTTTACACCTACCGAACCCTCAACATGTTGATTCTCAAGAAAATCTAAAATCTCATCTTCTATTCTTTCGACGCAGGTTTACAGAATCATTGATATATTCTATCCACGCCTCTTGCACAACCCAATGTTTCAAAAATATTCCTGAGTCTTATAACCTGCGAGACAAGCCGACAAAATGAAACGTTGGACATCTAGCTAAACGATGCTAATATTACTCACTAGAACGGCTGTGGTGAACACCCTCTAGCGCTGGTTTGGGTTGAATGGGTCGTAGATTCACTGGTCCAACATTAATAGAATGTTCCATTCCTCCCATAGTAGATATTCGACACTGCTGTTGCTGGTGCTGTTGTTGCTGTTGTTGTTGTTGTTGTTGCTGCTGTTGTTGCTGTTGTTGCTGCTGCTGAGGTTGTTTAACGAAGACCTGCATCACTTGAAGGTGTTGACTACTCGACGTTACTGGATTGTGGACATATCCACCAGAAGGCCCACACGATCCAATGGAGCCCACAGACCGGCTCATCATAGGGTGAGTTCCGTATTGATGAACAACAGACCGGCAGTCGCCTAACTCCGGCTGTGAGACCTGCTTGGGGAGAGGCCCTGCTTCTCTGGGAGAAGCCAACACTACAGCAGGTACCTGAAAGCACGAGTAGAAAGAGCTAGATAATGGATGGAATTACGTACCAACGAATTTAACCAATTTGTTTCAAGCAGAGAGCACTAACTTTAAAATGAAAAACAAAAATAGCCCAAAAACGTTACTCCATCTTCAAGCCCCACGTGACAAAAAATAAAAAATATACACATTTACTCGCAGTACCCGATAATAAGCGAATAGCTAGACTGCAATCGCTGTTCTACTTCTCTAGTTCTTCGCTACCTCTGTAATTATTCCCCATTCTCAATTTGAATTTACATCGTTAGAGGTATTCAGCAAAAGTGCTTCTGCTTTACTTTTTCCCAGTGCATTTTTTCATTATCGCTACACTAATTTTTCAGATAAGTATTTGAGCTGTCTAGTTAGAATACTAGTTATGATTCATCCTACTTACATCTTCGATTTTATCTCATCCAACCAGAACGTTGAAGTTTGGCTTTTGTCATAGTGTAGCGTAGACAANACAATGATATAAAATTTCTGTGGGAATTAGGACTTGGATATTACTTCGATCCACCACATTCATTTTTGTTAGACAAGGGAACATTTCCGGTGCACCAAGCCTCTTTAGTCTATACGGCACTTTATACAGAGAATTTTCTTATCTCCTGATCATTGCTAAGAGCCACCGCGCGGTGGCCAAAAAAAAGAAATGAAGGCCTCTGTGTTTTTGAGAATTTCCGTACGGTTATATATGATCGCCAGATTAAGGGCACCGAAGGCTTCAGTGAGGTGAGTTGGTCCTCGATACATTTGAGACAAAAATGTTGAACTAGCCCTCAGATGATGCAATGCAAAAATCCTGACACCAAAAGGGCTGTGGCAGTTATGCCCCAGAGGAAAGGATTTTCTATAATTCCCAAAAAGTAATTATTTGAGATTGTTATGAACCCTATCGCAACCGGACAAGAAAGTAAACAGAAAAGGTTATGTATAAAAAAGAGAGCAAGTTATTTTGTTGAATGCAACTTTAAAAATTCCTCTCGACCAACGAAACCAAAGCATCATTAACCTTTAAAAAATTACGCATTCAACATCCTTTCACCTAAGTCGACGTGGCATACAACTTCCCTCGGAAAACGTTCGCGTTTGATCAAACTTTGAACGATATAACCACTCCTTCTCCACCAAAGTATTCATTCTCGAAGTCCGTGTATGTATGTGCATAATCTGGTGTTATACGTATATCAACTTATAATATTTTATTAATTACATCTTCCCATCTCGCCATAAGCGTTCATATTCCTTCTTCATAGAATTTAGCCAGTTTGAACTCAAAAAAAGCAACTAGCTTCATTTCGAACTCTTCTCTTGAAGTAAGCCTTTGTCCCATTAAATGATTCTTTAAGCTCCCGAAAAGATAAAAATCGGTTGGAGCAGTATCGGGAGAATATAGTGGGTGATGCATGAATTTCCAGTCTCAAATTCTTCATTGAGATTTTTGGTTGCTCTTGAAGTGTGGGGTCTGGCATAGTCATGGTGCAGAATCACTCCTTTTCAATTGATCAAAGAAGGCCGTTTTT
>VOMN01039211.1:0-16709 GCA_014899125.1 Orchestia grillus
TTCATTCCCAAATCAGCAAATTACCGCGCTCCACCCTGTATTACATAATATGCAGGGAATGAATAAACATTTCAAATGAGATATAATTCAAAAGATTGGTTTATATTGAAGCCTTCAGAACAACTTGAGGCAGAAAGGTTGTAAATGCACACAAACCTAACCCTCCCAGTGCATACTGGCCTTTATTGGAACTATCAGTAGGATACCAACAACCGATCCAGCTCCACAGTTCAACCACAAGCTATGCAACAATTAGTACTTACACCCATTGCATTTTCTTCACCAGGGTAATTATTTATACCCTTTATGAGTGACTTCAGACTATTGCAGTACGAGCAAGCATTCTCAAGTCAGAGCTTTGAGGCCCTCAGGCAGGCTTCCATCTTCCCAAGTCAGATGTACTATTTTATGAGTCCATCAGGCTTGAGTCACAGCTTTCATTCCTGAAATCCATTATTATTAAAAATTGTATCAAAACTTCCAGTTCCTTCAGATGCACGAGTGCTTCTTCAAATTGCAGATAACTTTTATACACTGTAACCTAATTCCTTCAGTCTATGAGTCTAATTGTGTAAAAATGTAAGTTTCCATTAGTTGAACAAGCGATCAGTCATCACTGCCTCCATGGACCTTAGGGTGACAACACTTTCCATAGATACATTTATTAAGATCTACCCATCTATGAACCACAGTGCTGCAAAATGATCAGATAATTGTTGGTTTCATAAAAAATACAAATAAATAATGAACAAAAATATTGATGCTATTTTTAGCAAAAAGAATTGCATTACATATTCATTCAAGAAATAAAAATACTTTACACTTTCCACATTGTGTTTCACTTTAATAGACCAACACACATCTCGGATCATTTTGCTGTCCCGTGCATAATGAGCCACTACCAGTCTTCCACTCCAAGTACGGCTGCAGGGCGCAACAAATTAAAATGACAGAAAATAATTTGAGTGTTTTATTTGAGATTAACTCGAACAAGTACTGCACATACCTTGCACTTGCAACATGCTACATAAGAACAACATACTCTAGTAGAGAACCTTACCATCGAGTTTCCGTGTACAAAAAATAACACTTGGTCTGAAATAGTTTTTAATCAAATTTTTCAAATACAAGCCCTGATCAAGACTACAATGAAATAAAATTATTATTATTATAGTAGTAGTAATTAGGAAAGCAGCATTTGAGTAATTCAGACTATCTTTGACCAAAAGAGAAGGGACCATTTAGTATGGACTTTGAAAAAGGGGAATCTTTGAACAAAATGTGTTCTCACAAACGTCATGCACAGAAAAACAGTAAGTCAAGAAGGGAAGAGGAAGAAAAAATAAAGAATAATCAGGAAAGAAGGCATGAAAATAGAAAGAAGTAAAGTAGACATGGAAGACAGAAGTCTCGAAGGTCTAGCTATAGCTAGAGCAACCTAACAGTCCACCCCTAGGGACACCACTTACCAGAGCATAAGATAGACAAACCAAACTAACCTAACCCTATATACTATAGCCTATCTTATGTCCTGTGAGAGGTCCTGTTATGATAATTACTGCTCATACCATTTGTCAAGATTATCCTTTGAAACATATATTAGATAACCTATTACAAAAATCAATCACATTAAATGATGAAAAAATCTTAGGAAATGTAAAGCTGCAGCTGTATAAGAGCAATAGGTTTCAGTGTCTCAGCACAGTCATCTTTTCGAGTTACACAATATCATACTATCTATATTGACTACTATGAACTGATAGAAGTATCTAATAGATTTATGTTGCATAATTCTTCATTACATAATACTACACTCTGGATAGTTTTATAAAATTATTTTCTCTGTGCAATAAATAACCAAAATTTAAACATGTTCAACATTAGAAATAAATTGTACAGTAAAAGATTAGTCAATGTGCAATAAAATGCAGTTGCAGCACCCCAACCACTGGGATAAAGGAACGGTGCACATTTCAGGAGTGCTACCGATTCCTTAAGAAATACTAAATACTATTTCTTACCGCACTCTCCAGCATTGGGAATACATACCGAATATGTGGTGCAAAGAACTAAGCAATGAACAAAGTTTGAAATAGCAAAGCAAAATGTCCAAATACACACTTGGTGTCAAACTGAGTTAGTCACACAATGGAACAAACAAAAACTCACCATGCTCTTTCATTTTGTACTTGGTCTCAAGGTTGCCAGCGACTTTGCCAGTCTCAATAGCATTGCTGCCCCCTGCGGTCACCTCAACACCAGCATCACTCTTCGTTTTGCACTCGAGCTTCAGCACACCAAAATGGTAGCCCTTGCCAAACACATCACGGGCCTGCTTGCCAAGATCACCGTATGTCGGGGGGCTCATGTTGAACGGCTGGTATCTGGAAAAAGAAAATATCATTAAATAATAGTCAATTTACAGAAACATAATTTCAATGCAATCACAAATAAGAACAGTATATCTTATTAAAAAAAAATTGTGACATCAAATTCATTTTAAAATGACTCGTATAGAAAAGAATGGTACATCAAACTTTTGGTTTCCATACCAGTTGTAGTCCATTCTATTAAATCCCATTCCTATTCCAAACAATATTATATAATACTGTATGCAGGATACAAATGATGCCATTAGCTTAAAAATTTAATCTCAAACTATACAAAAAACAAGAATAAACTTGAAAGTTATGTCTCAAACTAAGCATTAGTTAATTTAAAGCTTCTTATCCAAATAAAATGTGAGTAAAAAGAGTGAAAAGAAGAAAGGACCATTTATTATGGACTGTAGAAAATGTAGAATTAGTGATCAGATGTGTTCCCACAGCTGATTTCTTATGCATGGAAACAACAAGTTGATGTGTTCCCACAGCTGATTTCTTATGCATGGAAACAACAAGTTAAGAAAAAAAGAGAAAAAGATGGCAAAGACAGCATAAAAATTTAAAGCAAAGTAAGCATAAAAGACAGAAGTCCCAAAGGCCTATCTAGAGCTGATGTAACCCAACAGTGCTCTTCTAGGGTTGCCATTCTCCATAGCATAGAATAGACAAGCCAACTCAATCCTACTGTATAGCCTGAGCATTCTTGTCCCTGAGAGGTCTATGTTTTAGAGCACAATAAAAAAATTCTTAGGTTTATAGTACAGAATTTAAATTTAAGAATAAATTATTGATACATTCCAGCAAGTAATGTCAACTCAGACTTCTGATACTCCAGATTATTTTATACTCTGCTTGCAATGACTAGAACTATATATTAAAAACGATCAAAAACTGAAGAATCCAATTAAACTTTTATAGAATCATATTGTGATGAGCACTTGGAAGCATTTGTTAGCTCACGTAAGAACTTGTTAAATGACCAGTGCAACATTTCGACAATATTGAACATTAGCTTAGGTATACATCCTCAACTTTCCAATCAGATTGTATTCATTGACGTATTACAAGTATGATATAGTCAACGCACTAAAATTCCGGCTCCAAAAGCCAATTTGAGACTTTATCAATTAAGACATGGTAATTCCTTCAAAATGAATAAACAATATCGTCCTTAACTTGAAATATTGTCATGAACTAATATTGTAACATTTCACTCACCTAAAGTTTCACGCGAAAGAAATAAATTGCGCGGAATCGCCGGCTATGTCGTCTGCACGCACCGCTGTCACTCAATCTGAAGCAGCCGTATCTGCTCGAGAGACGGAACAGTGATCGTACAGAGCAGTTGCGACAGCAAGTAACTGATATTTGATTTAAAATACACCATATAAATTAGTTATATTCTGAAATTGATAAGGTATTTTTCAAATATACAACTTAAAATTACAGAAGATAAACTTTTATACGTCTCAACATCTTCTTAATCTTATTATTTACGTATTAAATAAGTAGAAAAGCCTCTTGTACCACAGGGTTAGGCCGGCTATGGCGAATAATCGAGCGGGCGGGTGGTAGTGGCTGTCGCGGATGAATAACATTCATGAACACGATCGTGGTGCATCTATATTTCGCCAAAGAATTTAAATATTATTTTTTACTGTAGTTTTCTGTAAAATTTATACAAATTGTAGCGAGAATTTGTACTTTTTTATCGTTTAGTTAAAGCACTTTAAGAACTAGTTTATATTGCGTATGGCAATAGTTACTTCTAAGCTTTTCAATTTATGGTATAATGCAAAAAAATCAACTTATTTAACTATTAGCTCACACTTAAGGTATTACTAAAGACGTTTTTAACTTTTCAAACTTGCAAACATCAATACTTAACAATTTAGGGGATTTGGATTTCGCCAGTGGTGGGGTATTAATACACCGATAGGAATCGAATAAATGATTGATCATATACATGAAAAGCGATCACTTTTAAGGCATCGCTGGTAGGAGCCCCGGATTTTCTTTCGTTATTGTCCGACAGCTCTAACAACATTATAGCGTAACAACATTTTTTTACCAATTCAAAAAAAATAATTTACCTTCTAGGTTTCTGTCAAGAAAAGATGTAGGAAAGCAAATGAAACCTTAAGACCTTATACTAATGTTGATTCAATACAAGTAATAAGCTATTATAAATTATGTCAATTTATGTCAGTATTAAGTAAACCTAATGTGTATGTGCAGAATAATTCCCATTTCAAATTTTCTATTTGGTTTTTCAGTATCCCATATGATTTTTGTTCCAAAGTCAGATAACACGCATAGAGCTGTCAAATTCAGAAGTAAAATCTTGTTCAGTTGAGATAATGATAAGATGCAAAGATTTTCTTTGTTCATATTTTCTGCACTGAAAACTTGACAAAAAATACGGAAAGCACTTTAAATAGATTCAAACTGCGTAAAAGACTCACAGACCGTTTGGCAAAGAGATCTGATTTATATTTTTAGGTGACAGCGTAGCTTGTAAAAGCATTTGGCTCCTGAAAGTCAATAGGGATAATTTTAAATCAAAACTCGAAATAAAAGCACAATTTACCTGGAAAATAAATTCGATAAGAACCTTGATTGAGAGTCATTTAATATTTGGAAATGAATACCGTTGGATCATAAGCAGTACTTTCGCTACATTTCGCAAAATTTGAGTGTATGTACTCGTATATGTATGATCTATACTAATGATAATTAATTAATACAGATAAGTTGAGCTTAAAAAGCGTCGTACTTCATAAGCCTCACTGGAGTAACTGTAGGTCGTTTTTTACTCTTGCTGCAGGATAATTGAGTTTTGACGATTAAGTTTTTCATTTCTGTCCCTATGTATATTTGTACCCAGAAGAATTTCTCGAGCCATTTCCTAATTAAATGGAGGTTTAGGTAGGGATTTAGTGATACATAGAAATAAAATTGTCCTCGTGCAATCTCAGAAAAGAAAGCATTAATAATGTTGTATGCAATCATGCACATAGCATGTAACTAACGAAAAACATAAACCAAGTTGAATATTTTAAAATGGTTATTAAAAGTCTGTCATGTTTCAACTTATTTTTAACATGGTCTCATCTTCCTGCAATGAAGCCGTATTTAGGTGAACACACATGTTTGTTTACTTGAGTTTTCAAGAAGCAAAGCTCTTTTTGTAAACATGCGGAGGAAAAGTAAAAATTAATAAATGAGTAGAATATTCAATACGAGAAGATGAAACTCTGAAAAAAGATGGGAACTATAAAATATTAACAGTGCTGATTTCCGTGAAGTATAAAAGGACTTTCTCCTTCCAAGTAATATTTATCTCCGTGCTATCTGTTGCGATTTTACTATCTAGACAAGGTGACACGGCAAAGGACAAAAACCTACGCGATACGATGATAAAGTTCGTGCACATTTATTGCTGAGGCACCATGAAAGATATTTGCACATAAATTCTAAATATTCAGTGCACATTTATTCGCGGTGCAGGCCAAAATAATACGCCTTGTATTTTAAGGCCAACCGAAGGTCTTGAATTGACGATGTGGAAGCGTAAGAACGAGTTGAGATCTATCATCAAGTGTTGGAAGGAAGATCTATCATTGTGTTGGAAGGAAGATCTATCATTAAGTATTGGAAGAAAGATCTATCATTAAGTGTTGGAAGGAAGATCTATCATTAAGTATAGGAGGGAAGATCTATCATTAAGTATTGGAAGGAAGATCTATCATTAAGTGTTGGGAGTAAGATCTTTTATGACAAATAATCAGTTTTAAAGCTTTATGTGCGTTTCGTCGGCACGCATTTTATGGGCGCACAAGAAGACGTACCTCAAGAACTCTCCCTTATCACAAAGATAAAATATCATAGTCTCATGACTAGGTGACTGAAAACGAGTTTCTTGATCGCGAAATGGCGCCAGGAGCAAGCCTGAGGGTGAGCCCGATTCTTCGACGCACGCTTGCCATGTAGGAGAAGTACTGCGAGTACATGGGATGTAGGAGGACAAATAGAAAAGGGTTGATGGCGGGGGCTACTAAGGTGAGGGTTTGCAAGGCGTGCTGCGCGTAGCTCAACGTCTGACGGTTCGCTGGGTACTGGAGAGGTCCAGGCTTGAGGTGTGAGTCGTACGCCCGTATCACGAGGAACAGCCATGCGGGCAGGCGGCACACTACGAATACCACGACGATGCAGCACAGAATTTTTACCAGCTGCAAGAGAACGGACTCTGATTGAAAAGCGAAACACATGACCAATTAGCCTCGAGTTTAATGACCTCGAGGTCTGCACCTTGTTAGATGAAAAATCGGGAAATATTTCATGATAGCTGATAAATATGAAACATGTAAGCCTTCGGTGCTCTAAAACGGTTTTAGTTTATGTACGCCCCAATTTTGAATTTTTTACACCTAATTTTCCTAGGTAATACACTTTTGTCAAGTGTACGAGAAATTTTTAATTTTTTGACGTGAAACATAGCGTGCAATTAATTACAACAACAATAATAAAGTTATTCTTGACAGTTTCACATCGATTGCCCATCAGCAGCGGCATTGGAATTTTAATACTGAAAAGTAACATTTGGATATAAAATAAATATCTGAAAGCATATTTCTGTTCAATTCTACTTGAAAATAGACAAAAAAAAAGCACTCACCCTTTTTTTCTTACGGATATTTGCCGAGGAGGGCGCTCGGGTGCTGACCCCTGGCGGACGCGAGCTGTCTGCTGGAGAGGTGCGGGCCCACAGGAAGTGTATGAGTCGACAGTAGCAAAGAAGGAAGCCCAGCAGCAGGGGCAGGAATATGTTCAGTAGTACGATCAGTTGATAGTAACGCACGGACTCCAAGTTGGGACCCTCTGACCAGCAGAAGCTGTAGATTTTGAAGCAAAATATCTCGAGGACTGGCGGGTCGAAGGTGAAGGCCACAAACCGGCCGTAGTCGAGGAAGAAAATGTACGGCACACTGGTACCTGTGGAGAGGTTGAATTACCGCCAGATGCCGGGCTGATTGCGATGTTATCATTAGTTAGCACTTAGCACTACTGTATTGACATAAATAACGAATTTTGTCAGACTTTTCTTGCTTACCACGTATGGAGTGCGAGATGTCCTGGACTGTTTATAGTGTCCAAAAATTAGTGTTGTCCTTGGAACCCAATGATAAATGGCACTTTCTAAAACGAATAGAATGTTACATCGCACCTTTTCGCTGCCCCATCGATACATTTATAAAATAATTGATAAAAATGCTTCGGGTAACGAAATTATCCATAATTATAGATGTTCGGTCAACAGAGTCAGACTGGGGTAACGCGTGAAGTGGCGTGATGTAAAATATTGCATCCTACATTGGATGCACATCCTACTGTGGATACACATCGTACTGCAGATGCAAATCCGAAACGAATACTGAAACACCCACCACTGTGCTAGTTTTCATGCCGCCGAAGAACCTACCTCTCTTCTTGGTTATTTTCAGCCGTACATGGCTCATAAATTTTGCTTCTCACTCATTTGTAAAAAACACAGTATACGTATATTCATGCATGTTTAGCTGAGTGCAGCATAATTGCCGTTATTGTGACGATGGAATGCGTATCCTAACTTATCCTAACACTCGGCCTAACTTATCTCCAGCTCGTAGCGCAGTGAGCAACGCGTTCCCCTACCTCCAAGTGAGGAGCCCCCAGGTTCTACTCCCGCTTGGACCAGCAGAGTTTCCCGTGGTCGCAGTGCCTCCCTTGAGGAAGGAAACTTAAGTACCTCACTCCTCACAGCATTTAGGGGACCTGTCACTAATTATAAGGCATTCAAAAACTAACGTATTCTTAGTACTCTATATCAACTCAGTTGGTATGAGAAAATTATTTATCTACTTATTTCAAAGGAGTTGACATGCTGTATATCATTAAGTTTTAGATACTCATGATTACCGACGAGTGAGTGGTATCAGGAATGTAAGATATAAGAGCTCTCTTTCCCAAAGGAAGCGCTTTGCGGTTCCCCAAAATCCGTTTGCACAGCCGGAATAAAGTTTCTTTCGTTTTCTATGGTTCCCGGTCCAGGTACCTATGGCGGTAGTGACCACCCAGGTGATGAACACGACCGTGTGGACGGCGTTCCAAGTGCGGACGCGGGGGGAGCTGTTGGCCATGCTCCTGACGATGGCCGAGTGGCGGTCCAGGGCCGTGGCCAGCAAGGTCGAACTGTTGGCCAGCACCGCGAACGACTGGACGAATCCAGCAACCTTGCAGCCCAGCTCCCCCAGGACCTGCGAATGTTCCCATTGAGATTATAGGCATCGCAGGCACGCCCCCATCAATGGCAGCTTTGGTGCCTCCTACAACTTCGTGAACTGTCAATGGAAACATTAACACTAGGACGGGCAGGCCAATATGACCCATCCGTCCAAATGTTGAAAATATAATTCAAACATTATAGTATCGTCCAATGACTCATTTTTTCTTGCAGAATCAAATAACTGAAATCGGGAGAACTTATTTTAAGACATTTGAAATAAGCAGTAATTCAATTTTGTTATAGGGATTTTGAGTTTCAAACTGGGTCATTTTGACCCATCCGACCTTCTAGTGTTAAAAGATCCTGTAGAGTGTGACTTTTTCTTCGTGAACGCCATTACCATCGGTCGTAGGCATCCCCAGACAAAATATTAGTCACCTATTGTTGTTTGAGCTTCAACCCATTATTTGTCAATGACCACTGACATCTGGCACACAGAGACACATGGTGTCAAGGCACCACAGCTGTCTGGCACAAGACACACCTCATGTCACTCAGCCCCCGACACTTGGCACCCACCCAGTTGAAGTCGTGCGTCCACATGAAAGGCAGGTCAAACAGCAAGATGGAAGCCACCGTCAGCATGTCTGATGACGCCAGGCAACCCAAAAATGTCGCTAATTTCAGGCTGGTGTGCCTGCCAGGGAATCATCGTTACGCAAGTTAGCAAGAAAATCATCATTACGCAAGTTAGCAAGAAAATCATCATTACGCAAGTTAGCAAGAAATTCATCGTTACGCAAGAAAGCAACAAGTTGAGCATCATGATGAACTTCAGTCGAGAATCGTGCTCTAAAAATGCATAAGGGGCTAATAGATTTACATTAATTTAGTGAAAACGAAGATTGTTTACGAAGGATTTACAACAAAGGCACGTTTCCTCCCTTCAATGCCCAAACCTGCCAGGGCACGTTTCCTACCTTCAATGCCCAAACCTGCCAGGGCACGTTTCCTCCCTTCAATGCCCAAACCTGCCAGGTTCAAACCTAATTTTCATGGCCGCGTAGAAGACGCAGGCGTTGCCGACCAGGGCCACGGCTGCCAGCACACACATGGTGGAGGTGATCATGTAGAGGTACAAGTTGCTCAGGGGCTCAGGGTGGCGGTACAGGGTCAGGTTGATGGTTTTCAACCATGCCCAGCACTGAGAGAGGCAGGATTAGCACATAAGAAGTGGTACACACGTACACCACCTAGCTGTTCCAAGTTTATTTCCATAAAATAAAAATCGATTTGCGTGAAGTCAGGTCCCATTTTCAATTTTTTCAGGCGTAAAAGTGAGTTCCAACAGATGAAAATTTCATCTCATTTTAGTGTAAAAAAACTTGGAGAAGTTATAGAAACACTACCTCACCTTATGTACATTTTGCAAAAGATACTGCTTGTAATTAAAATGACTAAAAACTGCTGACGCTTGAACGAGTCGTTCAGCATTCTACCGTACAAGTACAGGGTGGGCCATAAGTTGACCCCCTTTCAAAATGATTATATCACTAGTGCCACAATGGGTGCAGAACTTTTCCAGCGTATCAGTGCTACCGTTGTGGGTAAGGGCACCTTACTTATGGCCGCCCTGAAGAATGTGAACCAATAACATGACCGTTTGATGTGCTGACAGAACATGTCTCCCGTCTTCCGTCTCCTCTACCACTGAACGTCTCCCGTGATGTTCAGTGAATTAAATGATATTAGCAATGATTGTAGTTATTTACGGGTGATAAGACTCATTTGCTTGTTCTTTATTGCAGGACAACAGACTTTCAGACTTTCTCTAGACATCGCTGGGATTCAGGGACACGAAAACAGTCCAAAGAATCGCAGCAATAATTATTGATGCTAAAAGCAAATTACGCAACAGCGTAGAATGCCTTAAGTAATACGATGCATAAATTAACGCTCAGAACTAAAATCAATGTGAAATTAAAAGATCAGTGAAGGAATTTTATAAAGACGTGCAATGAAGAACTCAAAGTTATCGTTCTAAAACAAGAGCCATTTAACAAGCCCAATTCACATAAAAAAGAAGTTAAAAATTGATATGCTTGTTTACTCTGCTGCGTATCACAGATACAAACCTCGTTAGAGAAGGAATACGTGAAGTTGCCGCTCATTTTATTCCAGTTCGGCCAACTTTACGAAGAGGGGAATATACTATTCCTTACATCACATATTGGTATTCCTGAGTCCCGGCGCGCGGTTGCTTGTACTTCCAGCCCTGGTAAGAAGAGGTCCTATCAGTGTTACATTAATCTATCGGTGCATTTGTCGTATAGTGGATGTGAGTGAATTGATAAATGGAGAAGGTTTCATCAATATTGTCAATTTTGAGACAATACTGAGAAATAGCTCAAAATGGTGCAATATTCCACAGCGCCCCAGAAAAAATGGATTATTCCTTTCGTTTTGGTGACGCAAGGATAAGGGCGGTGAACAGACGCCAAAACTGATCCCTTTGCTGTCGTCAGTAGCTATGATACGGGGTGACAGAAAAATTCCTTCCTTTCCCAGTAGTGTAAAGACAAAAAAAAAACACAAATTCATTTGCGATGAAGTACTCCTCATAGGAGTAGTTTTCCCATGCTCTGGTTTGTACACTAAACAGTTTAATTGAACATACAAACTGGTTAAGGTGAACACTTTCCTCCAGTCTTTGAAAAATGCTCGCCCTTTCTGTCCGGCCGCAGTACTGACGGCGATCGGCCGGGAGTGCGCCAGGGGTCCGCAGCGGCGAGTATTGCGAGTTCTCAAGCGCTGTGTCAACGATGTTCCCGCGCTATCTCGCCCCTGCCAATTGTGGGGATGATAAGGGCGAAATGAACCTCAACGAATAATTGGGCCTTGTTCCTCCTAAAAATGTTTTAGGCGAAATCAAACCCCCGCAGAATCATGACATGCGCTAGCAAGAAATGCGAGTCGAGGTGGAATTATGTAAATCTTTGCTTCCAGTGTCGAAAGCATTGAAGCTCGTAAAATATTCTTCAGAAATTCACACCCAAGTAACAATGCGTTTTTTTTTCGACAGGAAAGGTAGAAGACAATGCTTTGATGTGAAATACGAGTGTTGCTTTCATCGTGAACTGAACTTTTGTTTTAAATAAATGCCACCAAAAAATCGCTCATATACTCGTACGTTTGTAGTCCTACGAACAGCTCGCAATACTTGCACGCTTTCATCTGGACGATACAAATCTGCCCGCCTTCTGCCATCTACGGATCCGCTCATAGCAGCCTTTGTGCGGATGACGCGTGACAGACAAACAGACAGACAGACGCTTTCAGAAGGATACTCACTCGCTGGTCAATTGTCAAAGTGATAACGAAGACGCTTGAGCTGTATCATGAACTTGAATAATGAAAAATTATGCGTGCTCAAAAATTATGCATACATAATCCAAGACGATCTGAAAAATGAAGAAACAATTGAAGGTTACGTGAATATATAACGTGGCACTTCATAGGGCCAGTCTCGATGCACCAAGCGGTCAAACGTACACACAAACGTACACATCGGTCGCACAAAATCCCTAAATTTTGTGACACAGAGCGCCTTCTCCTCCACCCTACGCCACGTGGGTCCGTATTTGACAGATGTTCAGTGCATCAAATTTATAAAGTGCTCTAAAAAGGATTTTTTTTCAAGCGATTTGAGCAATCAAAAAATTTGCATTCTAAGGCCTTTCATCATTTTAAGAGTGATGGTATCACCGATGCAAAAAATCAGGGCAAGTTTGTACACAAAACGTAAGAGCATTTTTGCGAGCACAGCAATACTCCTGCTGGCGGGCTAGAATTTGTTTCTTCAAATCGCATTGATTTTTGAAGGCTTTGTTCGGGTCCTTTATTTTCAGCGGACATGAACAAGGCAGAGTACAATAGCTAAGGGGCCTTCTGCACGATCAGTCAATGTCTGAAGACAGTGTCGGCACACATCCCAAATATAAGCATCGAAAGCCAACTTTGCTCTCTATTCTGGAGTCAGTCGCTTGACTCCGACCTGCCTCCAGAATAGAGAGCCAAACTAGCCATATTTGGGCATCTGCCAACACCGTCTTCAGACATTGACTGGTCCTGTGTGGAAAGCACCCTTAAGTATTAGTTTTGAACGCACGGCGTGCGACAGAAATGGGTTCGTCGGGTTTCCTCTTCAATTAGTTACACTAGCTGAGAGCGCATGGCCTTGCAGCTCACCTAGTTGTTGTTACAATTTGCGTAAACAAAGAGTAGGAATAGCTGTGTTGTTTACAGTGTATTCTACGAAAAATGCAACCTGAGAATTCAATATTTCAAGGAATTGTAAAACTTATATTGTGGCATTTTCCTGATTAAAATCGAACAAGGAAACGACATACACAAGCATTCATCCCTAAAGCATATAGGCCTAAGTTTTAGGGCATCCTCGACAGTCTGGGTGCTCTCATGAGGAAAATAAAACTGTAATTTCACTTTAAAGGATTTATCTCGCTTCACCCAAGAAGAAATGGGAGCGTCACTGAAGGTACTCAGCGCAGTTTTCTTAAAAATACGTGACTAGATTGTTCAAGCGTAGGCAATTCAGTCTATTCCCTTCGATAGGATAGATGTTAACTTCATAGTGCAAATGACAGCGGGCTTGCGCCCTAGTCAAGAGATCCCGGGTTCGATACCATGGCGGAGAGCTTTTCATGGAAGAAGAAGAATAAACATGATATTCTTAAAGAGGCGGCACTCCAGTACGGCTCTAGACGTGGTGCCTGAACTACCTCCAAAGTATTCAAGTTCCGGCACTCAAAAAACAAACCATTGTAAGAATAGCGTAAGAATTCAGAAGTGTAAGAATTCAGAATGTAAGAATTCAGAAGTAACTTTGTGGTACATGGCCCTTATTCCTGCTATATCACATGAAATAGATTAGTTATACTTGTGTATGACTCTCGGTGCATTTACACAGGTAATTAGATTAGATCATTAGTTAGTTTAAAACTCCCTACCCACATGAAATGTGATCCAAAGAGAGTGAAAAAAAGAACTATTTAGTATGGACCATAGAAAACAAGGAATCTACGCCCAGGTGTGTTCCCACACAAGATTTCCCGCGCATAAAACAACAAGTTAAGACAGAATAAAAAGAAAAGGTAGAGAATAATCAGGGAAGAAGGCATGAAAATGGAAAGAAGCAAATAGGCTACGCAAGATAGAAGTCCCGAGGGCCTAGTTAAAGCTGATATAACCTAACATTATTATCATTACATAGGGTAGAAAAATCTAATATATCCCTACTGCCTATGGCCACTCCTACGCCCCCTGAAGGGTCAGTAATTCCATAGCGAATCTGTTCAGCGTCCCCACATCGACTGTACTCAGCAGTCAGCACAAATGACGCTGCTGGCTGCCAGCGTCGGAGCTGCTGAAGGCGTGCGTGAGTGCGGTACTCGGTGCTCCAGAGCCTTATTATGACTGAATCATGAGTTTTATGAGAGCGGGCCGTGGCGTAGTGGTAGCGTGGTGGTCTCGTAACCGAAAGGACCTGGGTTCGATACTCGGCTCAGGGAGGCATTTTCACTTTACCGTGGAGTACTTCCCTTGGAAAAGGAAGTTCAAACCACACATTCCTCACATCCCTCACCACGCTAGTAGTTGTAAGGCATTGAAAACCCAACGGTAAAACGTGTTGGAATTAATAAAAATTCTTGTACTATTTCAGAAATTAACTGAAGGTCAGAGTTATACGATTATTTTAACCATGATATTGACACGGACACTTAAGCTCCTCGCTCGCATTTGGAAGCTAAATAATGGCGTTGCCAGACAAAGAGATTCTTTGGCCACGTTGATTACTGTACTAACTAGCGACTGAGCTGGACCCGTCTTCCCAGGGTTTTTTGGGAAAAAAATAAAAATTTATACTCAGAACTTGGTAACTCCCGCAGTAATTTTGATTCCAAACGAAGAAAATGTACGCAATATCAGTCGTGCAGGCTCATAACATCTGTTTCTCACCTGCCGACAATAACTGAAGTTACAAGTATGAAATCATTTAAAGACCGGCGCACGTTGTGGATTACAAACGCACGATATTTGGAGATGCTTATTAACTTTAGAATACAGCTAAAGAAATTCTTGGCGAGTCTACTGTTTGTATGTAGTACTGCACAAACGCATAACTTAAAGGGATTAGAGAGACGATATTAATTTTTTCTGTCATACAGAAGGGGAAGCTGTGAATAAGATAAAACTTCAAATTCACAGACCCGAACAACAATAGTAAAAAAGTTGTCTTATGCTATTGATACCTTAGAAAGCTCCCCGGATGAAAAATAAGTCACATATTGTTTTACGAGCTCCAACGTATTGTTTTGGAGCTCTTTTTGAGGATGGCAACTGCTTGGTGCATCGGGCTAGAATTGTAGTTAGTCTACATGAGTCATTTAGGACATATCAGGCATTTAAATTGGTCTGCTAAGACCCCAGACATGAACCCAATAGAAATTTTTTTGGATCACCTAGAACGATAAGTTAGACGTCCACGTACTGTGGCCGCTCTACGAGATCAGTTGATGCAAGAGTGGTTTAAAATCGTCCAGGTGTACATTAGGACACTTGTAGACTCAATGCGGAGCAGAATTGCTGTTTTTGGTCAGGGGAGCCTAATATCAAAATAGAAATTCAGCGATGCACACTAGGAACTTTTGACATATAATACGAGTAACATAAAAGTAAGAACTACAATCTCCAAATGCAGCACGCCCTAATCGAACCGTACATACAAACAAGTATATGTACTTGATAACTTCAGGGAAGATTCTAGGCCATTTCTTTTCACACATAGACCATGCCATTTTCCTCATTACTTCCCCGAGCGCTGGACAAACTCAAAGACACCCGTCGTCTTTCACAGCCTAGTTCGTGAGCGCACAAATCTGGTCGATGAAATCCGCAAAGCGCTGCTGCTGCTGCAGCGCCGTTTGTCACCACGAGTACGCTGAATGTTCTGGTCCTGCAAGAGCGACGGTCGCGTCCTTCTTTTGGCTAGTAAGGAAAATCAGGTTCGTCGCTTAGGCTAGTAAAGGGATCACGGAATTTATTTCTTTGACTAGTGAGGGCCTACATACTCTGTCTCTCTGGCTAGAGAGGGACCATTGAATTAGTCTTTTTGTTTCACAGAAAAAAATGCTAATTTCTTTGACACGCAAGAGTCATTCTCCGCGAGGATGAGGCTGGAATGTGGCCAAGTTTTCACAATTAAATATATCAAGTTGGGGACAGAAGCCCCCGTTTAACCACAGTCCAGGACCGCACAAGAATTTTCCACTTAATCAACGAACCGCGGAAAACGTCCCCCTTTATTTATTTTTGGCCTGGCTCGTCATTGCGACGTTCTTCGCGGCGCCTTTCTGCAAATGGTAAATTTTGGTCTGGTACTTTGCCATGCGAGTGACAGCGATGTGGCCGGTGACGAGGTGTACCAGCAGGAGCACGAGGTAGAAGCCGTGCAGGGGGTACTCCAGGGCAGCCAACCGACACCCAGGCACGAACAAGAGGAATAAAACCAGCGGCAGCAACAGAAGCAGCACCACCAGCCAGCTGCCTGCCAGCTCTGGCACCTGATAAGAGAAGGTGAATCTTCAAGTACACGCATGTTTGTAAACTTAGGCGTCAAGCAACGGTGTCAAAAGCAGTAAGACCAAGGCAAGAAAATTGATCTCTGTCCTGTTTTCATAAGTTCATTCATCACAACAACATACAAGAAGAACAACTCTTCACTCAGGCTCATCCACTCTCGAGGCTTTCATTACGGGGGACATCATCAATTCTTATACGACAATTTTTCATGACTCAGGGTAGTCCGACGTTAAAAAAAAACACACACACAATTTCTGCATTTTAATGCGCAGTTTTGGTGTCACTCCGGCACGTCTTCTTGTTGTACGCACCGCTAGGTACCAAAGCCCACCCAACTGCTCACCCAATCCCACCCAACTGCTCACCCAAGCCTACCCAACTGCTCACCCAAGCCCACCCAA
>VOMN01039217.1:0-32692 GCA_014899125.1 Orchestia grillus
GGGTTGTGATACATCCTCCCTCTTTTTTTGTGTCACCCTATAGAATAAGTTAGAAAATAGCTGTATTGCGCCATCACTGAATTTGTCGATAGTAACATCACTGCTGCACTTTTCGGTACTGTGGCTTCAACGTTCAAGGATGATTTAATAGTTTTAATAGTTAAATTTTATCATTTCAGTCTCATTCATTTTAAATTTCACTCCTGCAATGGCTGAACGATGGAGGGTTGGCGCGTTGGGAAGGGAGAGGGGGGGGGAGGGGGGCACGCAGGAGGAAGCTGTGTATGTGAGAGTGGCCTAAACGCATTAATTAAGGGAGCTCGAGTATGCCTTAGTTCTGAAGCCAAATGCCTTTTCGAGCCGAAATTTTTCACTTATTATTTTTCCTCGTTGTTCAATGCAGGAAAGTTTGCCAAGAAACCAAGTCAATACACTTTGCCTCTCAACTAGGCCGGCTGAAAGCACGAACACGGTTTCCGTACGGTTTTTTTGAGCAGCGACCTATGTTCATGCTCCAATTACACGCTTGGCAGACATACAAAGCTCTTCATATCGGGAGTTTGCTCTGCGAATCCTGGGCATTACCGTTGTTATTTCAGAGTCCCAGCGGTTCCGCTGCCGTGGCCGTATTTATTCTGAAGACGGTTTCGCTCGTATAGTAGATACCAAGGCTGAAGGCTCTAAATTAAATAGGCTGGGAAAGCTTAGGCTAATTCAGTTGTGTCATTGATGAATTTTTTCGCTTAGGAACTGAGATACATTCGACAGCACAAATTGCGATAGTTTCCGACAGAAGTGCGTGCGTACTCTGATTTGAGGTGGATTTGAGGTGGAGTAAATGAATACATTAAAACAAGAAATAGAATGTTATACCACCGGAACGTAAACGCCCCTCCGTAATTACTCATAACTTTCCCAATGCATTAAAATACTTTGAAGTAAGGAAGACGAAGAGCACGAGAGTCTATTTCATCAAAGTTGGTAATTCCTTTAAGTTATACAAGCTCACAAATGTGCTTTATTCGAGCGGAGTCTACAAAGTTTGCACATTATCGACACCAGAACCTAGCCATAAACTTTCTGGCTTGACTTAAACGCCAATTTTTGCACATCAACCGCAGAAACTCTGGACGTTTGCACAGCAATACTGCACCTTGCTTCGCCGAGGCAATATTTATTGCGACGGAAATATCGCTTGCACTGCACTGGAGGTTACTGCGTTGCTGAACAGGAGGTGATAAAGTCGTCGGGCACGCAATGTTTAGGCCTATAGGAGGCTGAATTCAAAAATTGAATTTGGCTGTCGTACATCGACCGAAATCAAGGGGCTTGTGCTATCAAATACACAAACATATCAGGTGGTCTAATTAGCTAATTTTTTTCCTTAATTTTTGGGAGCTAAAGATAATTTAGCTTTAATTCAGCTGGTAAGAGCCATTTTTTGAAGTTAGAATTAGGGTTGTAAGACCAATTTATTAGGCCGCTCCAAATAGGCTTTTAAATAATGTCCTCCATCTGTAGCATTTATTGCAGTGACTATAAAGTGACATGTTAATAAAATTGCATCGAAGGTATTGTAAAACCATGAATTTTAACTAAATATGATATTGTTTCAGGACACGTAATTTTTTACTGGTAGAATAAATTTATTCTAAAGGCTTCCGTTGTCTCGAATTCACCATCAGATCTCAGCCCTCTTTCTATTTTACTAATAAAACTAACACTAAGATACTTAAGTCCTATTAGATACAGTGAGTGTAGAAGAATTATAACTAGTTCTTTAAAAGCGTATAGAATAATTGAAAAGCTTGCGAACCTTACGCTTCGGCTCAGCAACGCGTTTAAAATTTTCGTTTTTGGGGCGCTGAAAGAAATGTCACAAAAACAAAGCATAAAATCCGGTGATAGCTTGCCAGCCCGAAAATCTTCCATTTTGCTCATATTTGTGCAGCGTTCACTTGGAAATTCAGTTTGCAAGAAGGGAAGCACCGTCATGAATTTCAGTGGTTTTCTCCGGTGTGTGTTAGAGTTTGTCGAAAATTTTACGTTATGATAGATTTACGATTAGCTCGAATTTAACTTTTTGCATTTAAATTTTAAACACTTCTAACATACACTTTTATCTTTTAATTTAACCTTTGAAGATTCTCCTGTGACTGGTTTCACAGCTCACAATATCCTTAAGGAAGCTGTTCCACCCAAAGTTGCCATATAGCTAACCTACTAGCGTCAAAATGACTTTCGCGCTAAAGCTGCAATTGGTGTGCGTGTAAAACTAACTGCTGTCTTATGGATACGTGCAATTAGGCTGCATTTAGCTTCGTATGAAAAACTAGCAGCATCTTATTGAGCACGACCCCACAGCTCTCTACGACGCTAAAGGGTTAATTAGAGCAGGAAGAAGTGATTGATGTTTCAGAAGAACACATAAAATCTTGTTTTGCACCGTCTTTTTCGCGGAGTTGTATGCACTTGCTCCTGTATTTGCCGATGGAAAAGAAGTGGGACTGATGAAANTGCTTCAATTAGCCAGCAGCAAAGTTGCCTAATTGGCAAATTCTGGCCTTTCAAGTCCACCACTTGGGCACGCGTCCTCATCGCTCTCGAATTCAGGCGCACTGCGCGTAGATTTTTCGACGAAGATCGTGCGGAATGTAATCATGTTATGCATTGGTAACATTTCTCGTTGCAGCGAGGACCACGAATTACGTTTATTTGCGTGTGTTTGTAGAAGCGGTCTGATCTACTGTCAGTTATAATGGAATTTGGTGACCGATGTGCCGCCGACTCGGTTTCTATTTTTGCAAGCGCATTTTTGCACGAAAGAATGTTGTAAAAATTATCAATTTCGACGACTTGTCAGCTTTATAATGTGACTCTTGCTGCGCACACCAAATTCGTAAACAGTTTGAAAGAAATCGTGGTGTGAAAGGAGAGAATGCGAAAAAGAATACGAGTACAAATTTGGACAAAAAAAATAAGACAGAAATTTTTATAAAACTTGAAGGCTTTCTCTTTTGTACATACGTATTCTCTTACATATAACTTTGGATCCACGGAATAAGTTTGGGCACCGCTTCCCAGGTCCCAATTGTGTGCCGCCTCCTCAGACACGTCGCATGTGAATCTTTCTTTTTCAAAGGAGTAACTCCGCCACAAGGGTATCGAACCAGGGACCTTGTGACTCGGAAGCAAGCACGTTATTACTTGCGCTACGGAGAACACGGAGAAACAAAAATAATTTAACTTACCATTACAATTCTCGCGTGAATAATTCTAAGATCATGATTCTAGGATCATAATTTTAGGATCATGATTCTAAGATCCATAAGAAAAATGAAGCCTTGAGCGATGTACTATGGTCGTGTTATGAAAGTTACAAACAGAACTCAGCTCTAATGCTGGGCTCGTCATGTAGCTGTAATCTGAATGAGGCTTTGTGAAACTTCGCTATAATCGCTATAATCACTTCGCTATAATCGCTATAATCACTTCGCTATAATCGCTCTGCAATCTATGAAAGCAGAACAACTGATAAGGAAAACATTCATGGAAGGAGTTCATTCTTAAAGAGAGTTTAATTATTCTGAATATGAAGCATTTTACCGTAACCTGAAATTCTAATTGCCTGGTCTAGTTCTTTTATATATTTTTTCCCTCGTTTTGCAAGTTGCAGTGCCGCATGAAGGAGTGGTAGATACGTAATGAAATATTTACTTCAGGCCAGGCAAAACTGTTAAAATATTCAACACGGAAAAGCAAATGAAAAACATGCCAATAATTAAGTATTTGGCACCAAAATTTGCAAACAATGCCGGACTCATTCTCCTGAATCGTTGGCCGTGCACACAATGATAAGGCGAAAAAAGCATCACCCACACACCCGTTTCGGAAACGTAATTGCCTACTGAAAATTATAGAAGAGTAACTTGTGTGGATTCATGATGCAATTTTACCTCATTCTCTTGTGAATTACATTAAGTCACATCAAGGAAAGAAATTGCAAGAAAATATTTAAAAAAATTTATTCAAACGTTTCGAGCATTGGCTCATTATTCAGCCCTATCCATAACACAAAACTTTTGACTGAATAATCGACGGAATATTCGATAGCCTCAGTAATAACGACATGAGATATCCCATCGACGCCCAGAGCGCGGTACATTGTCTGGAATTAATGGTTTTCAAAGCACAATGTGCTAATTAGCACATTCTGGTCATGCCTGCATAGCTCTCTGAGAGGTGTGGGAGCACCCACGCTATCGGCACGCCAGTTTACCATTTATTGACGATATGTTCGTAAGAAAATATTGCTCGTTTTCTCAAAGTTTTCCAACTACATCACTTTTAATATTCGAAAGGATATCAAAGAGTTCGCAAAGTGTTGTAGCAGCTATTAAAAAAAATCAGGTTAAAACAAGGTTGAACAGAAGATTTTCTCTTCACCGAAAAACCAACATCTTCGTCACATACGAATAACTTCGCCATGTGTTGAAGTCACACATCGATACGTGCGGGCATCTCACGACTCGAGACACGCTGATCTCTTTTTGTGCACTTCTGAACAGCGAGCTAATTAGATGGCGTAGAATTCTTAGGTCTTAGTTAAAACTCGATTTGTTCTCAAGAGCGGAGGCGCAAAGTTTCGATAAAAAAGATCCTTGTTTCGTTTTAAAAGAGCTTCTGAAGGCAGGAGCAAATGAAGGAACAACATTTTCCTCGCATTTGTTTTAATCAAATGTTTCAGTAAACATTTTCTTCCTCCTCGTGTCGGATTGCATTAGTAATTCTCTCTCGGAAGAAAACATTATGGCTCTTATAGAAAAAATGGCTCTTATCACCTGGTCAATGTGTTTTATCTTCAACATCCCACATTCATTGTCATCATTTGCAATTGTTAGTCCTATAAGCGTTCAACAAGAAATCCTGCTGAATATACACGAGTATAAGCATATAGACAGCCTGTGTAACATCAGAATTTTAATCAAAGTAATTGAAAGAAATATCGTCATACAAGACTACAGATTTGAACTGAACGTTACATATTTATATATTCGTGCCTAAGTCTTGGTTCAATCAAATCAATACGATGAGAAGTGAATGACTGAATTGACAAGTGGATCAATGGAATGTCTCATTCAGAGGAAATTTAAATTGTCGCGTTCTCAGTTCTTTTTACATAACTTTTGCTCGAGTAAAATTTTCATCTGTTAGATGAATTTTAAAAAATAAGATAATAATATCATACAGTGAATTGGTCGGTAGGAAAAGTAGCGCTTTTAGAACTCTAGAAGAAATATGAATACACGGTAAATGTAATTTAATGTGCAGCAACTGTGCCCACAAAAAAAGCAGAGGGAATTACTGAGAATTATTCATAGAAGAAGTCGGGAATTCAGTTTAAAAATAGGTATTTCATTCAATCATGTCCAAAAAAAGTGTTTCCACAATGCCTCTCTCCGTCTTATCCCAAATTTCATATCAATGTGAAAATTTTACAAACAATGATGTGATAAATGAATCGAAATAACTTCCCTCTAACTTTTTATTTGCCTTAAAGAAAATGTTTGATCAGTACATCGTGCTCAGACTGTTCCATCTTCTCCTGGACTCATAGTACTTATGAGGTATGCTATCTTATACGATATATTTTTCCATATATCTGTCTCTCATCTCGTCAAGCAGAACCTTCATATATTTATCGTACAGATATCAAAAGTGGTTATTCCTGAAGATCATTCCTACCAAGAAATTATAAAATTGCGAAAAAATACGCATTGTTAAATTCAGTATTCTGTTACTAACTACATAGATTAATTATGCAAACATGTGAGAACACGCTACGATTTTTATTGAACGCATTCATTTTCTGAGGCGAAAACATACGGGCAACCAAAATTCATAGTGAAACAATCTTCCTGGCACCTCTCTTACCCGCTCTCTTGTTACGTGCTACGAAACTTCCGGCCACATTTTTGACCATTTTGTCGCGGCGATAAACACTCGAAACATTCTGCACCGACACGTGCTCCAAAGCTGTCTTCGGCTTGGGGATTCCAGCCCCTTTAAAACAGCTGGCATCGTAACTTATAAATAGCGGTCTTTGTCGGGATTGTTTCTGTTAAAAGTTAAAAGAACTATCGCCGTACGCTGTGGCCTTAGGAAAATAAGGCAGCAAACATGGTTTAATGAGTGCTTGTATTGCCCGCTTCTCAGGAGAGGGAACCGCGCGAAGGCGCTTTTTAATTTGCATTGGTGTGAGTGAAGAGAATTTTCCTGCTACCTGAGCGTGTTGTGATAGCGACTGAACTGATAGTGCAATCGTGATGATGATCATCGTCATTTTACAGTTGCTTCTGTTTAATCATTCCTGTAGTGAAGGTTCAATGGGTTGATTTCAACTGTCGACGTTGTGCTTGTGATCATTACTGAAGTATTATACTTCAATAACACAGCAGTGCTTTCAATCTGCTTTCCAATTGCAGTCACTGTTTGAGTCATTTGTTACTCTTGATCAGTACATAGATTTATTGGGAGCCGTACATATCTCTTAGATCATTTTAGTATTATTGTTCGCTCGCTTTAGCATTGATATCGGATTCAACAACCACATGAATATTTTAGTGATCCAGTTCGTCAGAGCCTTGATAAATTTTTCATAAAGTTCATAATCGAGTAAAATAATACAGTTATTTCAAACGTCAGCATTCGGTTGTGCCTGAAATGGACTTTCATTTATGCATGTAACACGCGATAGGCAAGCAATGAACAGTGCTGTACAGTTTGATAACCCTGTGACGAATAAAGCTTCTAATAAAACAATCACAGAAGATACGCTTCTCAACTTTATAGCGTAAACTTCCAATGAAATACAATTCGTGAAGATTACTACAGCTCTCGAATCAATGGTTAACTAATAAAATTGAATACAAGAACGATAACAACCATGTGTACCCGAGATCTTTATTGAAAAGTTTTGTGAGCAACATTAAATTTTGGTTCATTTTTCACAAGCTTTTCATGAACGGTACTCATAGTTTCTAAAGTTGATTTCAAGACTGCATTAGTGTCTGAATGAAGTTAATATTTTTGTGAAATGCTGCATTCAACGTTTGGAGAAGAATATTTCTTAATTCGTAATATAGCGTTCAACGTTTGGACGAGAATGTTCCCTAATTCGAAAGGTTACATTCAATTGGTAGACAAAAATATTCCTTAATTTTAAATTAATGCTACGTTCAAATTGTTATGAAGAATATTCAGTCGATATCGCATGAAAATTATTTCGTAAACAATTGGTTATTTTCAAAAACTCTAGTTAGGCGTGAGAGGGGGGAAACGACAATGCATCTAAAAAAGATAAGGCAAGTTAGGATAACAAAATTTCATAAGCCAAACTAAAAATAAACATTTCCTCCTGAAAATGACATAGTCCTACAAAACTTTTAACATCCTTTACAAGGGAAAATTTCCACAGCGATGCACCATTTTTTCATTGTTATATACTAGTAACAGTTGCCGCCAAGAAAGCTTCATCTTCTGAGTGCACGGCTCCAAAGAGCGCGCACGTTTGCCAACGATACTGTTCACTATTTGGCCGTCCAAACTAAAAACTAAGGCGCGACTGAACTGCTCTTGTAGGCCTCTAAAAAAGTGGAACCTTCAATATTCACGACCTGAGGAAACCGATTTGCACAGGTGTTGTTCAGGTCTGTTCACCTGTCGTTCGTTATCACTAGAAACTTGAGTTGTGCTCTTCGCTAATAAACTTCGACTGAAGCTGTCATTGTGACATTAGCAAGCAAATAATTAGCGAGTTACGGGACTGCTCGTTGCAATCATAACTAACAGAGGCAGTCGCAATTGGCAGGAGCTTCAGGGGTGCTCGTAGCAGTTATAACTTCCATTACAGCTGCAATTTCCATTAACTTGGCCGGCCAGCAGAGGGATGGCCTGAGCGCCATAATTAGTCGCCCTATGAACACTGCTCTTGATGACCGCCGCCATGACACTTCTCCCCCATGAAGCCACTCACGTACAAGCGGCAGAGAACAGTCTTGATTCAGTGCCGTCTGCTGCAAACTGTTCGCATGATTTCCTTATAATTAACCATAATGGCCGCGTCCTCTTCAAAGTCGCAGGGCTCTAGTTATGTTCTCGTAGATGAGATTAGCCAAAATGGCCTTCTAATGATGGTCATCATTAAAATGACCTTCATGACAGCTTTTAGTAACTTTCGTAGCGGTGAAAGTTATCGAGCAAAGATACTATTGATGAGGATACATTTGGAATCTTAAGTGAAATTGTGCTCGGTTTCATGTGAAGTTAGTTAGGGGGGGGGGGTTAGTCAGTTAGCTATTTAGTGAAATTAGAGGTTAGGGTTCTCAAACATAGCGACAACCTCTTGTCGAGTTGAGCCTGGAGCTTCCCTTGAAAAATACGATAAGCAAGAGTAGCCCTGTGTTTCAAAGACCATTGCAATGAATGTACACTTCAGTGGAGCTATTACCAAGGGCGAGAGAAGATGCGGTTGAGGGATCACGTTTATAATTCAAAACCAGTGTACACCACCCACATATAATATCTTATTTAATAACAGGAACGTTCTTGATGATTTCTACTCGCTTTCTTTTCTACTCGCTGTTCATGTTGTATATGCATGGAGTCGCTCTACAGCCCATTTCTCAATAAGCGATCAGAAATTTTGGGCAGTCTTTTGAGGTGATCGATTTTTAGGATTTTTAGGAAGATCGATTCCAGTGATTTTAGGACCGAGTCGCCTGTTTGGTGATCATCCAGAATCACTGCTATCGAGGTGATTTTAGGACTAAGTGAAGCGTTGGTACCTATCATAAAAAAATTTGAAGTACCGCGAACCAACATCGAGTTTTGTTCATACACACAAGCGCTCAGCCTGTGCGTGATGTAACGGCTTTCTTTGAAAGAAATTTTGAGCTAAATTGTGAAAAGGGGCCAAAGGAGTGCCTAAGGGCTCAAACCACATCTGCTAACCAAACGTGAAAGCCCAAAGTCAACGGGGAAAATTAATGAAAATTAAACGTAGTAAACTACACGGTTGCCCGGGAATGCGACGATAAGTCAACTAAATTGTTTACATTCAATATGAAATTGGCCTATTTTAATTAGACTAGTGATGGTCATGAACTTTTAAACTTTCTTTGACGTGTATTCTTCATGTCCTGCTTATTTGATAATTACATTTAAGTTGTGAAATCGTTCAATAAATATATATATATATGTATACGTTTCATAATAAAGGGAAATACTCTGATTTTGTTCAGAAAAAGTTATTTCAAAATCCAGTAAAGCGTTTCCAGCATTTTAGCTTTTAATAACTTGTCTTATGAATTAACCCGTCATCCTTTACACCAGACGCAGCCTCATCGGACATCAGGACCTAAATATGAACTCTCCGTTTGTAATTCCATTGTATGATCTGGTGCACACAATCCATGGGTAAATTTTCATCCTAATATAATTAGGAAATTAGGGTAAAGTACTCGACCTAGAGAATGGATATGCCTTGACTGGCGTGGTAACGTCATAGACATAACTGTCATGTACTTTAATTTTTCAAGGCAGTGCTAGGCTCTAGAATTTTTTAGGTGTTAATAAAATGACATAGATTATATTACTGCCCAAAAATTCTATCCTACTCTATAGTTCAATCGAATCACTTCCTAACTATTTATTCAATTTTAATTTAGTAATTGTTTGTATTTTTATTTATGTACTAAAACTGTTCCTTGAAATTATTTTTTATTTCTTATTTTTCAAATTTCAGATCTGCTCATTAATTTTCCAAAGCATATTACCCACATTTTAAAGTATATCCTTAATTCATTCAACTTCGAACTTTTCCCTTTTAGCTCTCGCTTAAATTTACACTCTAATTTGCAAGTACGCAATGAAAGATCTTCGTTGTAGGTATTACTTGGTTATGAGCTTTGTTTGATTGCGTTTAAATTAATTTATTTGATTTCCTCCACACGCAACCCAACCTCTGGCCGTCTGAAATCATGTAATGTTCGCTTTTTTTGTAATACGTTGAATGGCTTCGATTCTCCCCCAAGAATGATTATAATTGTAATTATAATCGTCCAAAAGATCAACCTGAAGCCGAAGTCCTCCCCCAGCTCTCCTGTTAATATAAGAGCCCGACCAACAATGTAACTCACAAAGAAAGACTAGCGTAGTAATATAAGTGTAGTAATATAAGTAGTTATATAAGTGTAGTGACTGGCGTAGTAATATAAGAACCCAACCAATAATGTGAGTATGTGAGTTATATAATGTGACTAGAGTAGAATGGACACGGTTTCAAAGCCAGTTAATGGACATGGTTTCCAAACCAGTTAATGGGCACGGCTTCCAAACCAGTTAATGGGCAGGGCTTCCAAACCAGTCAATGGGCACGGCTTCTAAACCAGTCAATGGGCACGGCTTTTAAACCAGTTAATGGGCACGGCTTTTAAACCAGTTGATCGGCACGGCTTCCAAGCCAGTTAATGGGCACAGCTTCTAAACCAATTGATCGGCACGGCTTCCAAGCCAGTTAATGGGCACGGCTTCCAAGCCAGTTAATGGACACGGCTTCTAAACCAGTTAATGGACAAGGCTTCTAAACCAGTTAATGGACACGGCTTCTAAATCAGTTAATGGACACGGCCTCCAAACCAGTTAATGGGCACGGCTTCCAAACCAGTTAGTGGGCACGGCTTCCAAACCAGTTGGTTCACCCATCGGGGCAACTGTGTCACGTCTTCCTCGAATACATTCTTCGTGACAGGAGTAAAAAATATTTCATACACCGTCACTAATTTTCCTTCCTCCTGGCAGCTGTGTCTTGGCAGCCTCGGGGCTTATCAACCGTCTAGCAACTCAGAAACATTTGTTGACTCTTCGGCTGTTGATCCTTGAACGATCGATGAGGGTCTATTTTTAGGGAGATCTTGGAAATCAGTAGCTCGTAAACAATGGTCTGCTGGACACTCTAGACCTTATCTGCTAGAATATGAAGTAACTTTTTTCTTCGCTGAGTAACATGAATATGATTTGCAAATTTGGTCTGATTAGTATTAATGACCGACTAACTGAAGTAAATAATTAAATGACACAGAAAATTTTGTAATTGGAGCAGAAGTAATTTATACGCCTGGAAATTATAACTGCTTTACTTTTTCTTATAATGAACTAATAGAGCAATATTTACGGTACTCAGTGTTTTGAAGTTATCGCATGTTCATCAAATAAACAGTTTCGTATGGGTCTCTGTCCTTTTTTAATTTAGTTTTAATGTATGATGGGTTCTAACAACGTCCATAATAATAGATTTCATGATTATAAAATGTGAAAACTGATCATTATTAAATATCATCGAATTTTATTCAAATTTTTTTTTAGATTTTGTATGTACTAAGCATCGACTCAAAAATGAATTGTTTGGCTTTCAGAAAGTCCTAGTGGTGAAGTGCAAAGTTTTGGAAGACATGCCCACTCAGCAAATCTGGCAAAAAATATGACATCTTTAATTTTAGCTACATTCTATACATTTCTGTTGACCATTGTCTTTTCAAAATGTTCCTCCTTTATTTACAATGCTACTTTGCTAAATTCTTCGGTTTTATTTTCAAAGTCTTTATGTAATAAAGACGTAACGTGTAAGATCGATTGCAAGAGAGGGAATGGAGCAGGTTGGATTTATTACCAAACAGAAATGGAATAGGTTGACTAAATTTAGAAAACAGCAATTTAACAAGTAACACCTTCAACTAAAGTAATGACAAGGACGAAACGTCGAGTCCTTGTACAACTGAGGGAAGCTCTAGACCTCATACTCCACTTCTTGAGCTCTGTCCCTTCTGAAAGTTGCGGCCTAAAAGGTAATCCAAGTGTACATGGTCCACAGTAAATGTCGCAGTGATTTCATGCACGATTTTATTTGTAGTCGAAATTCTTAGGTCCAAGCTTTGGAAAAATGTATTCTTGACTCAAGAGGACATGACATGTTCTGTTTGTACTATTGACTTAAAAGCACTTTAATTAAGGAATTTCTTCCTGATGAAATAAATGGTTACGAATAAACCATTCAAATTTTAAGGCTCATTAGTTTTTAAAATCGATCTTCACGAATGTCAGAGGTTTCATCCCGTTTGTAGTCATATTTATTCGAAAGATGTTCCGATAACAAAATTTTTCCTTAAATTTCACCAAACCACTTAATGAAAAACAAGAATGCTACATATTTTTAACTCTTCTGCTATATATTACACTCTATCAAAAGAATTCACCCTTTCCTCGATATTTTCCCATGCGTAACTACACGCTGAACCGAAGGAGATACTTTCAAGCGAAGTCCGTTTACTTTAGGCAGAATTTTTCAAGGTGATCTACGGTATTTTTACATAACATTTATGTACTATGCTGAGCTCAAAGAGATACTTAAATATTTGGAGTAAAATCCGTATACTTAAGCTAGAATATTTCAAAAAGATCTACGGTATTTTTACATAACATATACGTGTTCTGCTAGACCGAAGGAGATACTTAAATATTTGGAGCAAAGTCCGTATACTTAACAGAGAATTTTTCAGTACGATCTACGGTGTTTTTACATAACATTTGAGTATTATGCTGAACCTAAAGAGATACTTTAATATTTGGAGCAAAATCTGAAACCTGAATATTTTAAAAAGAATTGCGGTATTTTTGCATCACATTTGCATAACTTTCTTGATCCTGTAAGTAAAATTACAATTTGAGAAACACTAGATATTATGCAACACTAAAAATTATCCTTGACACAGTCACGCCCATCGAGGTCCCGAGAGCAGCGAATATTTCCCTGAATATTTCCCGGAAAGAGTGATCGGCCAATTTTACATGATACACTGCTAAAAGCTTCCACTTTTGGAGGCACAGAGCAGAAAACTCTTGAATTTTATGCAAATTAAAAGGCCTCCATTTGCTGCCAGGGACTCTGATAGCACAAGATCTTTGGCTCATTTTTAAAACCTTTCATGATTCTGTTCATAAAGCAAAGATGTTTTCAGCGTGAAATGTGAAGCTTCAAGAAATTCTCGATAGCGTAAAATGGCCTTCACTGGGCCGCAAGGAAGAAGCAAATTCTCTAAAAAATACCGGAAAAGGGCAGGTGCGGTACTCAAGTCTTTATAGTAAAAATACGCCAACCGTGCGTTAATGTGATACTATTTTTTGCACGGAAAATATGGTGCATAAAATGTGTGAAGCTTGAGCTAATATTTTCGTCAAAATATTGAATAAATCAACGGGACCTCCGTTTTCTTGTAAAAAATGTCTGATGTCTCATAATGAATGCATGTAACGATAAGTGACTTTCAAGCAACCTTCATATACGCGCTCAAAAGTATAAAAAAGATAATGATTATTAACACATTCAAATTAGAATAAAATCACTACGTAATGATTACTTTCTACGTAGGAATCCCAGGCGGCCCACAACTGACAGCTGAGCGCTGCTGCAGCTTGTGATTTAGGAGCCTTTCAGCTCGGCGACGGTGGAGAGTCTCAACATTTGGTGAGAAAATATCTCCCCGTTCACGTCCAAACTGAATACGTACTGTTGGGTAGGGAATCGCGAACTGAGAATAGCCAAAAATAATTTTGTTGGTTTACTTCTGCCGCTGAACAGCTGCAATTCATTTTAAGTAGGCCTAGGGCTTATTTATAAGAAATTCTTCGAAAGGACACGAAACGGCTTCAGGAATAACGAGTAATCTGCAGTACATAGAGCATTTAAAACCAATGCCTTTTCACCACTATTTTTCATATTAAAAAATTCAAATTTTGGAGACTGCACCAACTGAACTCATGCACTCTCACGGATCAAAATTAGAACTCGTTGTGAGATATTGATGGCACAGCTTAATTTAAACCTATAATCACCAGTTTAACTCTAAGTAAAAACCGTTGCAATTCAAGGCAATTATTACAGCACGCAAAAATGATAGATAATAGTAGTTTTTAATAAATTACAACTTGAAAAATACATTTAATCAAGCATACCTTAAAATTAACAGACCTTCACGAAGACCAGCGCTTTGATGAGAAAATTAGTGAGCGTCAATCGAGGAGAAGCGACTGGATAACCTACTAACCTGAGCCACAAATGTCCTCATTATTCCTGGGTATGCGGTCAAAGTTTTTCAAATTCAATAACTGATAGATGTCTACTTTTAGTAAAACTCGTACGGTCTGGTAGAAATGGCATTTTAATGATGATACTTCTAAAAATTAATTTTAAGAATGGTTTTTGGAATTCATCTTATTTACCACCGTCGTAAGCCCGACTACGACAACTTGTCAATTAGTCTATTGCAACTAACCTCAAATTGACCTTCTCCAAAACATATTCCTTAAGAAAAATATGTCATAAACGTCAAATATCAAAACCACACAACGTTAGCAACGACTCGCATACGCGCAGCTCTACTTCAACAATTGAGGCGGAGCTTCCACCCTAAAAATATCGGAATATTTAGCGAGTCAAAAGGAAACCTGGTCAAACTAGAAACCAAAGCACTACGACAAAGAACCTCTGGTGGGGAGGCACTTTTAGAGTCCATAGTTAAAAGGAGAAGAAGAAGAAGAAGAAGAAGGAGAAGAAGAAGAAGAAGGAGAAGGAGAAGAAGAAGAAGAAGAAGAAGAAGAACAAGAAGAAGAAGATTAAGGCAAGCGATGGTACGTCATGAGGGTACGGAGAAACTGTCGTGTTTGGGACCCCGGAAGGGGGCCCGACCCCTGACGGGGGTGGATGGGCCAGATTAGATTAGATTAGATAAGGCAAGTGACGGAGAAAATCGCTTCTCCAAGCTCTGGTGTTGAATAGCTCGAGCTACTGGTTCTCGTGTTTCGAAATTAAAGCAGAAGTTTGAAAATTGGAAGTAGAAATTTGTGGTAGGTCAAAATAAAACACGCCCGGGAAAGTATTCAAGTGTGCTACTGAAAATTATCATGTAGAAATCAACAGATGTACTCACTAGTCGTCACCAACTTGAATCAATAGGAATATCTCTATAATAAACAGATGCAGTACATCACGGTGATGAATTATACATATATACGTTTATTTGTATGTGAATATACGCATGCTGAAGCTAAGAGCTAATAGAATCTGTTGAGAAGATGCCGGTTTGTGGACAAAACTTATTTAGTTTTTCTCCAGTCGATCTGAAAATTATTCTTTCAGTAGAGGCTATTCGTATCGCAGACAATTCTAAAAGATGTTTATTTTGTTTCCATGTTTTCAAGAGTTTTCAGCTCCTAAATAAGTTCACAGTTCTTCTACAAGTTCGAAATGGTCCCCAATTACCATAACAATCAGGGACTACATACCGTCTCGCTGCTGTTTCATTATCAGTAATTTCAGTTATCCAATCAGCTGTTCCATTCACAACGGCCGTCATCACAGCATCGTTCAATGAAAAACAGTCTCATATGCCCTAGTCCAATAATCATTTTGGTTAATAAATATGACCAGCTCTGAAACGGCTTTCCTTGTTCTCTTGTATATAAAAAAATATCCGGAAGGTAAAACATTCAATCAACTCAAAAGATGAAGCTGTTCACCCGCACTTTGGTCTCTTAGTTTGAACATTTCAAGGGGAGTGAGAGCGCACAGGGCAAGATCCGAGCGTCATCTTGCCCAAAGCAAAAACTTTTGCATCTTTTGAGGTATTTCTCGCAGAGTTCGCATCGACAAACACCCGAACTCTGGGTCTTTAAATGCGAGATCGCAGAGTTGTTGGACACCAGTTTTCCGTAAACTGTTTTTAGTTCAGTACTTTCGAAAGCCTCCTCGGTCGTTAAAAAGTCCTTTAATTGTGGAATTGTTTAAAAATATGATCAGAAAAGATTTCTAGAATAATTTCATAACAAAGTAGAATGAGTTATTTTAAAAATTCGAATTATTCCGAGTTGGAAGTCCTCGTGACGTTCGCTTCATATCAGTCATCAGATTATTCAACCGTTATGAAGGGTATCAATTTTATCACACACTTCACTATTTTAAACCAATAAAATGTACAAAATCGTCTTTTTTTCTTGTTATTTTTGCGTCTCATTTCGACGTTTATGAGAAATAATTCACACTTAAGAAAACGCATCATACCGAACGTAGCTGCTTATCTTCCGTGAAGGTTTTAAAAGCGCACAGCCATCGTGATATGGAGCGGAAACGAGAAATTGAAGAGCAGCGCGAACCTCCCACTACAGAGACTCGGCCTCCACTGAGCCGATTTGATGTTCACGGCACAGAATAACTCTGGAAACGCGGTTCAACTTTTTCTGTAATTCTGTCCTAATGAAGATACATATCGATGCACAAAGAGCAGCATGCGAGTGGTGATATGATCAAGATTTTGCGCAATTATGAAACTGAAAAAATTTGTGTTCTGTTTCTAAGCTTGATATAAAATTCATTCAGCAGTCAGCACTCTGGATTAAAATAGCGCGTATTCAGGAACGATCGGATCCCTAAGGCTCGGTGTGATCAAAATATCTACTGCAAAGTGTTTAACATTTATGTGAATCGTAGAAGAATAGGCCTCGAAAATCGTACAGTAATAGGTCACGAAAATCCTAGAGGAATAGGCGTTGAAATCGCTTCATCAAGCTGTCAAATGGCCTTTTATGGGAAATTTTCGCAGCTGAATAAAAGAAACGCTCTCCAAATTGAGCAATTCCAGGTCTTAATCTGAATGCTTTCATGAGATCGTTTTTGAAAGCCTTCCAATATTTCCGCTCGCTTTCATGATAGTCAGTGAAAAAATATGACTTATATGATTTATAAACTCCTCTTTGCAATGATTGCACGCCAAGTGAGCAGTAATGATCAAAGCTCTCTCGACGGCCTTGAAATGAGATTCTCGAGTCGCAGGGCAGACGTCGGAGTTTGAGCAGCGATGGATGAATAAAATTCTCTCTGCCATGTACAGGTCGGTCTCGACACGAGTGTTTGTTCCATGTAGGTTTTTTGAATTGTATTTAAAATTGCAAGTTTCTGTTGTGTGTCCCTTGGTGTCGTGAATCAGAAGCTCAAATTAGTTCAAAAGCAACGAAATTTTCGAACACTGATCAACTGTGCATAAATAGTAAGAAATATATTTAAGGAGCATATAAAGTAAGATATAGATTTAAGGAGCATATAAAGTAAGAAATATATTTAAGGAGCATATATAGTAAGAAATATATTTAAGGAGCATATATAGTAAGAAACATATTTATGGAGCATATAAAGTAAGAAATAGATTTAAGGAGCATATAAAGTAAGAAATATATTTAAGGCTACGTGTACAGGACCAGGCGAATATTTGCCTCACTAAGCAAATATTTCTTATGTTTTTCTTAAAAAACGAATTGGAAAATTTACCTCAAATTTTAACTAATTAAAGTATAATACCGTGCACTAAATGAAAGTTTTTCTCCACTGTTCTTTTTTCAGAAATGTTCGAAAGTAGGTAACACGAAGCGCCTTTTGCTACTTATATGAAATTTGATAAAAAAAACAGTTCATCTCTGTCGTCGATATTGATTGTAACATTCTTTTCTTCCTATTCGAAAATTAACAAAAAACTCTCGATTTCGCAGCCGCGACGGAAGCGACGACAACAGGCACTCCAAGAATTTTTGTGCCAGTTTCATCAGTTCCAGAAATGTGGGCAGGGACGGCAACACCGCGCCCGAGTTTTACCGTAGCACTGGCCGGCAAGGCAGGTTGTCGCAATGCTGCCCAGGCATTCACTTTATTAATGTCAAACTGTGATCATACCGCGTACATATGAGCGGTTTTGTCTGTGATAATATCTAGGTCAAAACCGCACACACAATCTCAACTTGCGATGTGCTGTGATGAAAAAATTCACGCCGCATGAACATCCGTCTTCTCTCCGAGGCAATTTTATGATTTACCCTATAATGCATGATGTTCATTTCACGATAAAATACTGCTAATCTATTAGAACATTGTTCTTTTCATTTGTACAAGAAATACAATCTTTAAAAAAAATGTCGTCCAGTTACCGAATACATTTGATTCTGCAAAGGTGACGGCATGGACTTACTGTGCACTACATATCCGAATTAGAATAAAATTGTTTTAATATCCTATTTGTACTCCATGTGTAATTAATATCAGTGTAAAAATGTAGAAAAACTTGAAAGCAATAAAAACCCTATTGGCATTACTTCTGTTACACTTGCTCTTTTTCGAAAATAGCGAGTACCATTAAGGTAATAACAGCAGGTAATGTGAAGGGTGCAAAAAATGTACGGTGTGTCAATGGATTAATGAACCCATAAATTTCCTTCCTTTTTTTTTAATTTACATCAAGATTAATATCGCAGAAACACGTGCTTCATTTTTTGAGACAATTTCACGATTAACAACATCGATAAGTCCGCCTGCTTTTTTGTGTTAAAGTCAGAAAAAAATCCCGCATACACATCCTGGTCGCTCGTGATGATTTAAAGATTGGTGCAGCATCATTAAATGTTTAGACTGTACTTTCAGAAATTGGTAGTAAAAAATATGTCCCGCGCAATATTTCAAAAAACAACTACCCAATATTGCTGAAGAATTGCTTGTTTTTCTTTGCGAAAATTTTTGCATGAATAGGTATACCTTCAATGTAGGGAAGAAATATAGCTATTTCTAAGTCTATGATTACAGGAAGTCGAAGTTGACGAACAGGAACATAAAGTGGATGAGTTGAAGCTAATTGAGGAACAATAATTTTTCAAACTACTTCAATTTACCAGTCTCAAAGCATGTGTACATGTCGTCCACTATCCCTTCAAAAAAATCTCTGTGTTGTACGCAAGAATCACTCACTGTAAAATTTTCTAACAAATGGTTAATTCGTTTGACGAGATTTCCGCGCCGAGTGTGTTGTTTGTATCCGTGCTTCGGGTGTTAGTTTTAGGTGTTTTTCAACCTGAGGGTGGGGGTCGTAACAAAGCCCGGCCAGGAAGGGGATTACTTCTAGAAGATAATTTTCCACACGAGGATCAGGTAGCTTAACAGGACTCTGAGTCTGTCTGCAGCGTGGTGCCGAGGAGGTCAGGGTTGTCTTCGTCTATTATAAAAATGGCTTGAGCAGGTGATGATACTAATACAATTAGGCGTAGATTGTAAAAATCGACGAGTCGATGAAGAATAAGCGCTAATTTATTTTGGGAATTTGGCGGAGAGGCTAACCAGTTCCGTCGCCGCGAGAATTTTGCACTGCTGGGTCAGTTCTCTATATGATTCAATTTCAATGCTAATTCTCGAAGGTGAGAGATACATTCGGCAATTGCATGTCCCTAATTCTTACGAGATGACATCGAAAGCTGAAATGTTCTCTACCTATTTAAACCGGGAGTCAACGAACATTGAGTGTGAGAACATACTTTCAGCCAAAAAAATACATTAAAACTAAATTAGGTTAGGGAATTCAGGCTTGGATTTTTCGCATCTGATCGTTTAGGAAATCCCTTAGTTGTGAGATAGACACATGACTCGACAATGTGCATTAATACTTTGAAAAGAGGATCGGCTTAGTGATGGGATGGGGTAAATGAGCTTTACTGAAGGATGTTAATTCTTCCTCTGGCATGTTCTTGAAGCAGTGTCCCTTTAATAGACGGTCGCTTACCTGTCTGTGCGTTATGAGCTTGTTGATTGCCTTATAAAGGCGAAGGCAAGCTGAACAAAGCTTGTCTTGCCTCAACTTCTCTGTCGTAGCACCTACAAGTGAATCCTTGTACAGCATGAGGCCCTGGGAGGTTTTTCCCTCATAATGCCTTATTTTAATTCATTTTACAGGGTCAGGCGCTGCGATGTTTTCATCTCAGACTTCCTTATTTTAATTCATTTAACAAGGTCAGGTGCTGCGATGTTTTCATCTCAGACTTCCTTATTTTAATTCATTTTACAAGGTAAGGCGCTGCAATGCCTTCCAATCATAATCCTTCCTTCAACGACTGTGTCCTGTATGACAAAATAAGGAATGCTGAACATGATAAGGCAAATCATTACAAGGCTTTGCACATGATATTTGGTGCGTGTTAGCTCCCTTCAGCCACACTTCAAGATCTTTGATAATCAGAGTAAAATTGTGAGTACGACTGCGCCATCGATGTTTGTGGCATAACTTCGAATACTGGAAAGTCAATTACTGTAGAATTTTGCTGCAATTTATTACAGTTGTCTTATAACTTCTTGCTTTAACTACTTTATTGTATTTATTCGGGAACTACATAACTGCGAAAACAGCTTTCGAACGCTATTTGTGCGCTCGAAGTGCTTTCTCGCGCAGCGACTTTCACATAAATTGTTACCCCTTCACGCTTTCAACGCTCGCTGCGCACTAGACCTTGCACCGCAGCTTGCTGTACACTCGAGGAACAAGACGTGGGTGTAAGCTCTTTAGCACCTCGAAGTAATGAAGGGTTATTTAGGTAATGAGGGTTACCTGGCGTTCTTCAGGGCCTGAGAAGCAGTCTTAAAGCAGGAGTGAAAAAATAAATTCATAAAGTTCTTTGAGAAGGTCGTGTCCTATCAAACTCATAAAAATATCAACTTGAGAGACTACTTAAAAGACCTTCATAAGTTAGGCAGGTCGATAGGATTGGCACCCGTAGCAACTCTAGGCATTGAAGTGATGAGCCAGGTAACTTTAGATAATGAACCTGATGAACCTGATGAACTTGATGAACTTGATGAACTTGATGAACTTGATGAACCTGATGAACCTGATGAACTTGATGAACTTGATGAACTTGATGAACCTGATGAACCTGATGAACCTGATGAACTTGATGAACTTGATGAACCTGATGAACCTGATGAACCTGATGAACTTGATGAACTTGATGAACCTGATGAACCTGATGAACCTGATGAACTTGATGAACTTGATGAACCTGATGAACCTGATGAACCTGATGAACTTGATGAACTTGATGAACCTGATGAACCTGATGAACCTGATGAACTTGATGAACTTGATGAACCTGATGAACTTCAACCTGATGAACTTGATGAACCTGGTGAACCTGATGAACTTGATGGACTTGATGAACTTGATGAACCTGATGAACCTGATTAAAGATGATGAGCCTGATAACTTTAGCCGATCTGAGCTGTGTCAGACAGGGTGGTGCCTCTCGCTCAAATCCCTTTCTGTAAGCGGAGTAATCTTTTCGTCAGTGAACAATCCATACTTAATTATTGACCTTGACCTCTCCTTCAACCCGGCTTTGACGGTCCGATTCATCGCCTCAGACTTTAATGTTCGCATATTTGTAATGACATTCGTGGTAAAAATGATGGCATTACCACGCTGAGTTTGCCGTAATGGAACGCTACCTCAACTATACGACCTCTGGTTTCCGGCAAAACAATCCCTGGAAATGTATATATAACTTATATCAGAGAACGGACCATTATAATGTAATGAAATTTTTTCAGCATTTTTCATGCTGATAAGAAACTGCTAGAAGCTTTTCAAATTCTTCAGGCTAAAAGTCACTTTGAGTCACTTTGGTCACTAAAGGTCACTTTGCGTTTAAAGAAATGAGCTGAAATAGCCTTGAGGTGTGTATTTAAGTGACACCATATACCACTACAATGTGTATTGCGGCATATCTTTCTCGTGACTGATGTTGCTCTTACCATACGAGTAATTTTAATAATATTTGATGTGTAATAGAATTGCTTACATCGCTAATTAATGTTTATCAATCACACGTTTCAACAAAATTTTCGCCCCGCTATCTGCAGGGGACCTAACCTAACTTAACCTAACCTAAACTAACCTAAACTAACCTAACCTAACCCAACTTAACCTAACCTAACCAAGCCAAACCTAACCAAACCTAACCTAACCTAACCCAACTTAACCTAACCTAACCTAACCAAACCTAACCTACTTCCAAGCCTTCAAACCAATCAAAGGTCCTCGGATGAAGCACAATTTTTTCGAAAATTTGGGTCATTTCAGTTTTTGATTTCGGGATTTTATACGAACCTGAGAATCTAAGTCAGTCGTTATAAAATACTCCGCCAAAAAATATTCGTTACTTATATTTTGCTAAATTTCAAAGCCTTCAATTTATTCCCACCCAGTGTGTGTATTAAAAATATTGAGATACATTTTCTCTCGCATGATAACTTTTATCCTACTACAAAAATTGCTTCAGTCCCTTGATTATCAAGCGTACAAAGGATTTCTTACATAAGTCGAGCGTGAACAGCTTATCACTTTGGAATTGTGTTCATTTTATGCCTAAAATCAGTTTTATTGTTTCACTGTTAGCTATGATCCTCATTTGTTTTTTTTGTTCTCTATATTAGCACTTAGTAAAGCTACGGTGCTTATCTAATTCAATATATTTTTACAAGTGAAGAACTGTGCTTCATCTGCTACGCGTGCATGGGCGTTCTGCAAGCTGTGTACGTAGATGCTGAAAGCTTTACGGTAGATGAAGTACCATTGATTCTACCGTCTACATTTACTACCTGTAGTGGCCATCCCTTCAAGAAAAGTGAGCTACATAATCCTCGTCTTCAAATATTTGTTTTTCATGGACAAACTTCTTGTTGCTTGAGGAGAGGATAATACTTCGTGACCTTTCTTCGTAATTTTAGTATTTGAAGTTGAAAGTTTTTGCCAATTTTTTCCTGTACATCATATATTGACTAGTGAAGTCTTTCCTGCTCATTCTACATTGAATAGCGAAGTTTTTCCTCTACTTCTTATATTAACTAGTGAGGCTCTCCCTGCATATCTTGTATTGGTTAGTGATAGTAAGATGCACACTTCCTAATACGCCATGAAGTCTAGTTCCTAATACGCCATGAAATTTATTTCCTAACACGCCATGAAATCTAGTTTTAGGGCCTAATCTGTGTTTACTACTCACTCTCAGCACCCGCTGCACACTTCTCCATTGATTCCTATTGAAAATTACTTCTACATAGGCAGTGGCTGGCTGACTGTTATGAAGCAATTGTAATGACAAATTGTGTATTTTCTTTAAGAAGCTCAGCATTTGAGTTGAACCGCTTGAATTATTAACCTACAGTAGTAAACATAATATTACGACGTACAGTGCTAAATTTTCAAAGCAAAGTTCCATCATCAGAGCTAACGTACAAATATCGCATTTCCGTTAAGGCCAAAGAAAAAATAGAGACACAGAGTTCCTACAGAACAAGTTGTGCAATTCCAGCGATATTGCAGCATGCGACTCGTAGATCCCCCTTAGTTCGTTCACCTAGCGGTTTTACCAAATTCCGCTGCCGTTTCCTCTTTCCATTCGCGGATACTCTCCTCGGAACCTAGAATTTAGAGCGCGAGCTTCATTTAGGACGCCATGACTCTAGGCCATGCCTAGTCCTGCACTATCGTTCCTACATCTATCGGCATAGCAGCTGCAAACACGCTAACTTAGGCGACACGGTGGCCACCTGCGAATGGCAATGGTAAACTAGAACACCATGACAGTGGCACCTCTGCATGCGACACTGGAGCTCTCCTGTGAGCCCTGCAGCGTCAAATCAAAAGGAAGAGGGGGCTATACGACCTGCTGGGTGCGTGTCTTGCTATTGCACCAGGGTTGAAGGCTGTGGCATAAAAGGACATGTGAATGTGTCTTGTTTAAATTCAAATTCAAGAGGATGTTTTTTCTGTTTCACTTTTTTTCACTGAGAAATGGCACGGCGCGTCCTTTGAAGTGGAATTTGTAAGTAGAGCTGAATTTGTAGCACTGTTCAGCTAGACAGGCACAAAGCTGTTCATATTTACACTAACAGTTGAGATGTATCTGTCAGGCTGTAGCAGCCGACTCGGAATTTACTTTTTCAATGACCAAATTTCGTCTACAAAAAGAGTTTTATTCCGCATGAAGATCAAAAGGAAAGCCGGGATGAATATGTATTTCGTCGAGAAATTTCCGCTCGTTTTGACTGCCAGGTTTCTACACAAAGCTTGTGAATTTTTGTGTTGTACGTATATGCACTTGCGCGTGTAACTGAAGCGTGTACGTGAAATCCAGCGTATCCAGCGCTCAGAAGTCATGATAAGGATGTTCATTCGAAAAAACAAACACTCAAATACTGGAGTGCTTTTTCTAAGCACTTGAATCTACACAGCTTCCTTTACATCCAAACACTGAGAGCTGACGTCAAAGCCTACGTAAATACAGCCGCTGCCGCAGCACTCAGCTGCCCGCGTGGTGAAGTAAAAAGACTGAATAAGACAAAGCGACCTGCCCAATTCTCATGATATTTCTTCTTCTTCAATGCAGAATAACTCATTTAATGTGCACGATGTCGCGTATAATTAATTTGAGATCTTTAAAGGCAAAATTTTCCTTTCATCTCTAATTGACAGAGAGATGCTTCTGAGCTTTATTGGTTTCAATGGCGTGAGTAAGTACCGCTCTGAAGAGCAATATTCTCAATCTATCTTAAGACTTCAAAATTGATGACTAAAACCACAATCAAGCTTAGGCTAGAAAATTTATGGTATATCTGGAGTTTCCATTATTAGTCTTTGACCATTTAAAGATAAATCTTGAAGGTATTAATCTGTATCATTTTTTTCACTCTCAAAATTTGTAGTACTTCGATTACTCTGAAAATGACAAGCACCCAACAATTTGTGCTACGACGTTCATATTAAAAAATCTAACGTGAATCAGTTCCACATACGTACGGTGCTCCAGGTACGTTGATCGCTTTCAGATCCTGACCAAGCTTCCCTTAGCACCACATATTTTGCAGGAAATAGTGCGAGAATCTTGCATTGACGACACGCCTATTTTTTGCTTATAGGTGTACTACAACTTGTTTGTTCTGAGATTTAATCGTGTGATATTCTTATGACTTTTCAATGCAAGTAGAGACATCATTTCCAGACCACTGAAGGCTCCGAACGTGCGATTTTTAATAAGGGTATCAATTATGTACGCTGCGGATTCAACAAACTGCATTTACTCTACGGAGAAGGAGACCAGCATTTAAGTATCATACCGTTTTGAATGAGTGAAAATACTGAGTCGCTCCGGAGTAAATAGCTGATAAATTATAAGTAACGCCACTGAAAAATGGATATAGAATTCAATTTCAAAGACTGAATTAGCTAAGATAAAGTAACTGAAATATTTAAACGGGTATTTCATTAACAATTTTTTAAAAGTGTTTTAATTAAAATTTATGTCTGTCGGTGAATGATGTTTATCTATTTTTTATAAGAATACTCAACGAAAGATGATAGATCAAAAATGAAATAGGAAATATTTATCGTAATGATACTAACAAAAATTAGGGGAGCGTTTAAATAGATCATTTTCGTACGCATGATTATTAACTATGATTTCAATGAAAATAAAAATTGGGTTCATTATTTTTCCAATGAACTTTATTAGAATAATTAGCAAAATGTCTTGAGCCTACTTTGTACCCTGGTGTTAAGCTAACACTTTTGGTCACAATCGTAATAAAATTAACACCGCAATCCTTGTTGTACCGCACAGAACGGGTTAAAAACAATTTTTATTGATTAATAGAATCCAAACATTCACGGACATGCATAGAAATGAAAATATGTGCATTAATAAGTCAACCTGTGTTCAGTTGAAATAAACTTTTTCTGGCTCATCAAACATGCAAACAGGTCATGAGAATCCTTAAAGAACGCTAGGGCTCAGCTTGGTTACCCAAAAAAGTCGATTCAACATTTGCGTAGATATTTTTAAACATCAGGAACAGTAAAAAAATGTGTTCGGAATACAAATTCCAGTAAAGAATCTTCTAATTTCACAGGAATATGAGCCAAGATCTCTTAATTCACCCTCAGAGCGGGTAAATTACATAGCTCGACTTCAGGATAATCCTAAGGCCTATGGACGCTACCCCAGCTCCTTCATTTTGAAATTGCCAGCTCGGATTGCACGGCTATTCAATTACAGGCGTACAGTGAATCAATAACCGTACTCTAGTACGAGCGGAACCTCTATTTTTGGTGTGTGGATCAATGTTAATATCATGAATTACTTTGACTCGGAGGCTTTAACCTTGATGAGCAGCTCAGATTGATGCATTTCATGGGTGAAGGATAGCGTTCCCTACATATCTCAAGCACGGCAGTCGCTTCTTGATGTCAATTTCACTCTTCATTGATCGAGGTCCAGGAGCAGAACAAACTCCTTTGTAAACAGATTCGGTGAGTGAAATTGGGTAGCACGAACGTAAGGCGATAAAAACTTTTGCAACGTTAAGCGAAATTGCTTAAATTCTTTTAAGCTTCTCAGCCAGTGAAAATAATGGACAATCAGAGATGTACGTCAAGAGATTTCTCAACAAGACAAAAACCGCTACTTGCCAAGGAAATTTGTATAACTGATTAAATGGCATCAAACTTTTGTATTTGAATACCATGCATTGTGAAATGTGCGCATTGACAAAAAATTACCTATTCGTTTATGAAGCCTGAAAAAATCTTTGAATACTCCAGAGACATTTCATGAAACTCAAGAACCTCATCAAGAAATAATAATTTAGCCTTAGATGAAATTAAAGTGAAAAATTCGACAATTATGTCAAGCAATTTGACAAGCATTCAAAAATAGACGGTCTATTCAAACCCTAAGGGTGAGGGCAGTCTCCCAGCCCTCACCCTCAACTCTGTCGCCCAGCCCTCACCCTCAACTCTGTCGCCCAGCCCTCACCCCAANCCCAACTCTGTCGCCCAACCCTCACCCCAGCTCTGTCGTCCAACCCTCACCCCAACTCTGTCCCAGAAGGGACTCCCTCCAACGCCATGCTCGTACACGGCAAGCTTATGCAGTTTTTATTGGACGTAAAACTCGCGTTTGAATGTGTCATATGCCTGTGTCATTGTTTCTTTGTATTCCCTCAGCATGAAGGTCTGCTGAGGGTAGAGCACTACCGCGTGATGCTGGGACATGAAACTTTAAGCAAAGCACTAAGTCATTATTTGCACTTTATTGTTACTTATGTGTATGTGGTGATATGAAGTCGTTGCAGGAATGGGAGACGCGCCGTGTGTCACTCATGAATTGAATTCACGGAGTGCGATAAATGAATAATACTAAGCACGAGGCTTGCGACGCAACATTTAAAAGCAGCAAGGAAAGTTTCTGGGCTTTCTACGTTAAGTTTTAAACGAGATTATAACCGCTCAAATGTCCAAAATGAGGGTTTTTGTGCAAGAGAGAGATCTGCGATTCATTTTGAGCGCCTAATTATTCAAACTTTAAGTGGGCACGCCACAATTGTGCCGAGTGGGCACGCCACAATTGTGCCGAGTAGGCACGCCACAATTGTGCCGAGTGTTCGGGAACGCCACATTTGTGCCGTGACACCAATAGTCAGCTATATATTTCACATACTTTCACATTGCCTACTAATATATGAAAACGCGTTAAATTCCACGTACACGCGGCCAGATCAACTAATCGCATTCTCGGAAACTCTAACGCAATCCCATTCTCACACCCACATGCCTAACATATGCACTCAAACACACACCTACTCACGAAAACATTCACACGCGGACTACAACGCCCATTCAAGCACACGCTCTCATAAAATTCACACACAATCTTGCCCTCACATTCCTTCAAGCTCAGACGCACACACGTGTACACAAGCATGCACCCTACACACACATGTTCTATTATTCGTATCCCTGCATAATTCCTTCCCATTCACGCACTGTGAATCCCTTGTACGTGTGCACAAATGTGAATGCAAGTCTACTCATGAGGTCACCCACGCTTCTCAATATATTTACACGCGACTTCACCTTCATCCGAACACGCGCACGGATCACTCATTCACTTCATCATTCATTCCTTGTTTTCTTGTTGTTTGCACATCTGAGCATACCCGCCCTTTTTATCACCATTGTTTTCTTTTCCACAGATAATTTCCTTTTGTTTCTATTTTTGCTTATTCCACGCGTTATTTCCATTATCAGATGTTATTTCCTCTTTTACATATTGTTTCCTTTCCACAGGTTACTTCTCTTTCGTTGTATTTTTATTTTTCACATTACGCCGCTGTATCCCTACCATATGGCTTTTCCTCTCCCTTGTCGCATATTCGAAATTACCGGCTCAAAACTTGCCGAGCGCTGGAAACAAAGATCATACATAACTTGGCAGGGTGTTCAAAAATAAATCCCTGCAACAAACGAGGGGAGCAGCCAGTAAAGCATCTCGACAAACTGTGATGGACAGCGTCACTCAAGTGGGTCTCAAAAACTCCGGTCTTTGTTTCTGCATCATCCCAGGCCGAATCAGGCAAACTGCAGAGCCAGCTCCGGCGTTGGAATTGCTCTACCTCAGCTTTTCTATTCTCCAGCATTTCGGTCTCTCGCCCGGTGCACGTTTTCATCAACTTAGCTAGAGAAATTAGGTGACTAAGTGTAGTAGCGTGAGTTCGAGCGAATCACTGAGCAATTTTCTAACGAAAAGGATATTGCTTCTATACGTGGAAAGTAACGCTTGCCTCTGCGACTTGGTACAAAAACGACGTAAATCGGAAATTTATCGAGAAAGAAACTCAAATAGAGGCAACTAGATCTGTTGGGCAGAAGTTGCGATATCTTGCTTTTGATATTGGAGAATAAATAATGCTCGTAGTAATATCGTGCAAAGAAAGTCAAAATATTTATGACCTGAAAACATTACCGAACACGTAAAATATTTATGACATGAAAACATTACCGAACACGTAAAATATTAATGACCTGAAAACATTGCTCAACTCGCAAAAACATTCACGCGCGCACGCACACGTTGCCAAAATATGTCCTTACTCCATCTGATAGGAAACGACATTGCTCTCAGCTACGAAATAACTTCCTAACAGAGGGCAAAATGAAAAGCTATTGAGCCAACGGAAATATTTGCGCGGCAGGAAGAGGGAAAAAAAGATTGCTTGCTCTTGCTGCAAGACCTTTCTTTGCGCCGCGGAAACTAAATCTTGCAGGTTGCGGCCTATTTCTCCTTGGGCATTTTCTGGCTTTGCATGAAAAAAATTGCCTGGTAAAGTGAAAAAAACTCAAAATTTGAGCATCGGAGGTGTTCTTACGTGAACAAAAACGCTGAAGTCGGTGGATTTCCAATTTATTTCCGAAAAAATAGAAATGCCATTTTAGACCAACAGCGAAATGTACTTCATTCAAAACACTTTCTCAAACGCCTTAATCAGCATCATTACTTATTTTAGACCACGCAATAAGCTATGGATGAATGGAGTCCGGTGAGGCCTAATAAAAATCCTTATATGTTTTTCGACGAGAAAGGCTTCTAATAGGACTCCTCTCTGTTTGCCAAGGACGGAAAAGCTTACCTCGGATGCCTCGAAAACTGGAAGCAGGGAGCAGCAGCCATCCCAGGGGGGCTCTTGTCCATAGGGTTAGTAACCCGCGGCTTCTCGGCCGCGCGTTCTCGCTATGCAAATCCGACGTATATCTCCCGGGCACGTCACCAAAAAGATGCAAAGGAAGACGCGCAAAAACTGGACCCTGCAAATGCGGAGGTTTTAACTTGTGAAATTGGGGACACTTTATGATGACAAGGTGGAGGAGTTTTTAAAGCATCAACTTACGTGGTTCTTTCTTGCTCCTGCAGTTACGAGCGTAATTTTGCATCACAGGATGCGACTTGACGTTCAACGGTTACTTAGGCGATCCTTGGTTTTGATGGCCTTGGATGAGTGGACATGTTGTTACGATGTTTATGCGACAAATATTGTTATAAGCTCCTCGAGCTTAGATAACGAAAGCAGAGAAAATAATGTTTAAGTCAACATAAGCGGAAACATAGAACATGAAGGGGTCATTTAGTGAAAGAAATGTTATTTTTTTGTGAAATAATTTGCTTCTTTGAAGATACGAAAAACACATATTAGAGCAGAGGTTCATCAAAGATCGTTGTGAAATTCCTTCACACCTTGGGATCAAACTTTATTTTTTTTTCACAACAATATATTATAAAAGTGGCGTCAAGTTAATCATGTAAATCAAGAAGTTTACTACACTTTCTAATTTGAACTCATTCATATTGACGAAATCAAAGTCGGACTTTGAGCAACGCCAAGCACACAAATCCCATTTCATTGGACGAACATGAATATAAATTTCTCGAAGCTCAACGTATTTTAATCGTCATGATTAACTTCTCAACAGAACTGAACTCCTCTTTCCCACCCAGGCTTACACTCTATAGAGGCATGAATCGCCGCTCAATAGTGTTTTATCGCACCAGAGAGAATTATTCAGAATGCCAGCGTCTTTTGATTCCCTCAGAGAGCCTACAGAATAATACATATTTGTTTGATTGGCGAGCAAGGCTTCGTAATTCGATTGGCTGCTAATCCGACATGCATTACCCTCACGTCTCCGCGGCCCCTCCAGCTGGGTTCGCCCGGCTACACGCCTTTATTTCCTTTTATTTCCCGAAGGAGTCTCTTTCCAGCGGTGACAAACAGAGCTCTCGGAAACTAAATCTACGGGACTCGCACTCCAGCGTCGCACGAAGTCATGCCTTTATCGTTCCGGTAGAATGTTTTCACCTGAGCCTTGTCTTTACTCTCTTTCTGGTAGCTAGTTTGTCCCTTTGATTTTTGCGAAGTGAATAGAGGTAAAATTACACCCATAGAAGAAAAATCTTCACTCTTTTACGTGGAGGCTTAAGGTCGTGCTTTTTTCGAAGAATGAAGCATAGATCAAAGCTTTGAATGAAGAAAACTCTTCACTGTCACTTGATACGTTCACTCGAGTTTTGTGCAATCATTGAGCTGAAATTACAGCTGCGACTGCAAGAAACTTTGCAAGTCGTGACTTTCATGGACACGTTTCAAAGAATCTTGAAGTTAATGTAAATATGTCCTTTTTGAGGCTCACATTGAATTTCTTTTCAGGGTTAATGTTTCTGCAAGATGAAATTTGCACGATGTCAGCTTTTCTCCAAGGTTTCCTCGTGTGTTTTGAAAAGGAAAATTGGCGCCCAATGAATTGCCTCATTCTAATCCAGCGAGCATTCAAATCTATGCATTCGAGGGAAGAATAGTGTCAATCAAAACAGTAAGTAATCATTTTCCTCAATTGAACAAAATTTCGATCCCTTTCAACTCGGAAAGCATTTCATGCTATGCACTCGGCATAAAAATATTATAATGAATCCTACAGCTTCCCAAGCAAAAGCATGAGCCAGGTTGATCTTTTTCTGTACACGTATGTAACACCTGTAAAAATTAGATAGCGCTAGTCACACATTTGCGTAGCTAAAAAAGATGAAAAGGCTCGCTGCTGTCAGAGATTATAACTAATTTTGGAGCCGCTTCAGTTTCACAGCGAAAACATGTGTGTCACTGTGCAATGTCCAGCATTAATTAATCACGCGTGCTCACAGCCATCTGTCATGTCCGGAGTTTATATTATACATCACTAAATACAGGAGAACATCTTGCTGCTAGAGGGTCTAAAGAATTAGGTGCTTGAAGTACGGCTCATATATTTTTTGATGAGATAATATGCCTAACTCGTAAGAGCCTCTCCGGGGTCTTCAAACTATCATAAAAATCTACAAAAGTAGGAGGGAATTTACATTTTCTAGTTGCAATGAGTCGAATTTCTACTTTGAAATTCAGGCGAAATCAATATCTCCACGACGATAGCAGAAAAACGATGAATTATATTGTACAACCTTCGTATGCCACGCCTCACCGAGCTTTGTTTCCAACAAAATGCGCAACGCACTTGCACAAATCTCAACGTTGAGCTCACAGCTTACTTTCATGTTTGGCGTGTTTGTTATTCGAAAAATTTTCAAATGACCGAAAATTTAACGCCTCTTCCTTTCTGAAATTTTCTTCAAAATTTCTTGACGAGTGAAGAATGGGGCATTTTTTTGTATTTTTTGCAGCACAGAACCTAACTGTGTAGTTCATACTGTGCAATGATTACTCTAGTCTACATAGTTGTTTTCTAACCATTTTAACTATTTAACGTACCATTTTGCATCATTCATTTGCGCACTGAAGGAATTAGTTAGGAGGAAACTGACGAGTCCAGATTCTCGGGTTGGGAGGTACGTGTTCCAAATAAGTGAATCTCCGCCAGAGATGGCAGTCCGTATCAGTGGTACCGAAAATTTCATTATTTCCCAAGAGATTAACTGTCATTTCTGACAGCAGGGATGGCATGGGGATTATGACTTTAAGACAGTGTAGCAGCATGAGGGCTCACTAAGGTCTCGAGTTACAGAAATTTTATTCAGAAATCTCAGAATTACAACTTTGTTTGAGACAAACTCAGAAATCTGCCTCAGTGTCACTCGATGAAATGACTTTATTTTTACAGCCGCTCTTTTGCCTTATGCGAAGGTTAACGAAAATATAAAATTACCTTTGCACTTTTTTTGGATAGCAGAAGAACACAATTTTTTTAACACAATTTTTCGTATAACACAAATTTTTATACCTACCGACATGACCAAATCGACTTGTTCTCAATCTTAAAGTCCACACAGTAAACGCACATTCATTCTTATGTAACATATAATAATTAGTATGAGGAGAGTTTTTGAAACATCAACTGGGTTCTTTTAG
>VOMN01039218.1:0-16819 GCA_014899125.1 Orchestia grillus
GCGGTGCCAGCGGTGCTGTCGCCGTCAGCACGATTCCTCGTAGTAGCAACCCCAGCTCCGGGTGTTTGGAGGGCACAATTCGAAGAGAAAAGCAGGCAAGCAAGCAGGCAAGCAGGCAAGCAAGCAGGCAGGCAGGCGAGGTCAGGCAACTTCGAGGGGAGCTTTGGCCGAGAAAGAATAGTCTAGGTAGGATCCGCATTCTGCTGCTTTTACGAGGCGTACGAGGGAGTTGACGAAATGCATTTCTGCACATTCATTTCTGTTGAAAATTTACACTAGTGTTCACTTTCATAGAAAATGTTATTTCTATGAAAGTGAGGAACTACTACGAGAATTTCTATCCATATTCGCTCACGTATGACAACGAGATTAAACTCAATTGTTGAGAGGACTGAATTTAATGTTCATCTTACTAGTCCTTCCTTGCAATCCAATAGAGACGTAGACGTCCACACGGGGGAGGAAGAGGGGACAGTAGGAGAGGGAAGGGCAGATGGGTAGGCCTTGCTGTCCAGCCGCGTCGAACTCGCTCCATCAAGAGCGCAATGTAAAAATAATACGGTCAGTTTCATTTGTTTATCGGAAAACAGCAGAAATAACCCTTTCCAATTTTATTTTTTATAAAAATGCAGAAATGAATGTGAAGAATGCTCCAAATATCGTGGATGGAACTGAAATGGCGAAATTCCTTTGATCTGCCCGTGAGTTTCATAAGAATCGCACATGGGACTGATGCCACAATGGCATCGATCACATCGCTTGACCGCCTGAACATGTGAGGGCAGCGAAAGGCAAAGCTGGCTGGAATTAGCCATGAAAGACAAGAGTCAGTCCAAGGAGGTCCGACAGCGGCCTTCTAAACCTAGCAAAAGGTGAGGACTGCAACGATGCAGCAAGAACTTTTGAGGCGAAATGCAAAACAATATTGACGTGTCAAGAGTCGTGTGACACGCACAACCGTTAGGGTAAATGCAACATTAATATCGACGAAGACCTTTAATACACGATGAGTTACAAAAATGAGTTTCTCGGTTATCGCAAAGTTTGGACTCATAAGAACCAAAGTACACACATATTTTAATCGATGACTATTATGAAGGCGGTGGCTGAAAGAATACTGCTTCAGAAGCGACAGTATTTCTGCCAAGGAACTTTATCTGCGCGATCAATTAGCAATATTTCGTGATGATGGCGTTCCCAGAACTGCCATGAAGGAAATAAACATGTTTGTATTAGGCCAGTGGACACGCCGAGGGCCGCAGCTAGGGCGCGGCAGGGGCGAGAGCAGCAGAGGAGGTGTCGTCAGTTCGGAGGCGTGTGGGGCCTCTACTTTTTCTTACAGTTTCAGCGAGGGCATTTGCGGCACGACAGCGATACGAGATGCAGCGCTATACAGCTGCTTGAGTAGATTGGGCAGAGTTCTTCAGCTGATTGGGTAGATTGAGCAGAGTTGTTTAACTGATTGGGTAGATTGGGCAGCGCTATACAGCTGCTTAAGTAAACCATGCAACGCCATACAGCTGCTCAAGTAAACCATGCAACGCCATTCAGCTGCTCAAGTAAACCATGCAACTCTATACAGCTGCTCAGACAAACCATGCAACGCTATACAGCTGCTCAAGCAAACCATGCAACGCTATACAGCTGCTCAAACAAGCAANATATAGCTGCCTGGGTAGATTGGGCAGCGCTATACAGCTACTTAAGTAGATTGGGCAACGCTATACAGCTCCTCAATTAAACCATGCAACGCTGTAAAGCTGCTCGAGTAAACCAGGCAATGCTATACAGCTGCTCAAGTAAACCATGCAGCACTATACAGCTACTACAGCAAACCATGCAACGTTATACAGCTGCTCAAACAAACCATGCAACGTTATACAGCTGCTCAAGCAAACCATGCAACGCCATACGGTTGCTCAAGTAAGCCATGCAACGCTATGCAGCTGCTTTAGCAACGCTACACCGCTGCTGAACTAGACCCCAGAGACCNAGAGCCCCCCAGTCCCGCCCCACGCGTCCAGCAACACTCAACAAGAACAGGACGAGGTCGCCATTCGAGCCCGCAAGAGAAGAGAGGTCCCCCCAGCGGACAGGACGGTCGCACCAGCGCTCCGGCGGACCATGTCGTCACGACTCTAGTTTCTTTTAATTTGTCCGCGAAAAACAGGCAAGTCGTGAGCATTCAGGACCCAAAGACGATAAGATCCCAGAGATCAATCCAACGTCCAGAAAAAGAGCGCGGGAAAATGCGGTCGAAAGTTCGGATGTGGCCGCGCACTCAGCAAGTGACTACGAAGCTCACACGCGAAATGAAAGGAAGCTGTTCGAAGGCTGCTGGCACGCAATAACGATCTGGAAGTTATCCTCTTGGACCTGGCACTAGCGAGCAAGAGAAGAGTAACGCTTGCAAAGGTCCTCGTAACGATGTAGTATTGCGGAGCTCCCATGACGTGTTGTTCGGGCACCGTTTTCTCCTTGAGATAGAAATGCCTTCTCGCAGATTTACGTGGAGAGAGATTTGCTTCGAGAAGAGGCTTTTAGACATCAACCACCGTCCTTATTAACAAATTACGACTTCAGCGCAAGTCAGTACCAAAGTCTCAAATCTCGAGTCCTAGAATGTTGGGCCGAAACCTAAATTAACCATCGTACTGTACTACGATGTCCTCATCATCTCAAACGAAGTTCCTTGAGCAGAACTTAATTTTCGTCACGTATCCAAATTTAAAGTTCGTTTATATATATTTCCGCATCGTCCTAAATTATGCCATAAATTAAAGGAAGACAAGCGTATTCCATAGAGCCATAAATGCCCTTTAAATATTCGGTAAGATAAGCGTACATCAGCAGCAGACGAGCGCGTACACACAATTCAAGTCCGGACCACGTATCGGACGATGGACCTGTTGTCCACTTGACGGAGATGTCATCGTACGCAAAGGAATAATATTACGTGTAAGATACAGCCTAATGACCCACGGTGGAATAATTTCAGAAATAAGAGAATTTGAATTTCAAATTACCGAGCCCGCGGGTCAGCCCAGTCGCTGTGTTACAGCTGGCGACCCCACCAGCCCTTATGCTTAAAATGGGGAGTGCATATTTACACACGAACTCGTGTGTGTATATTTGCATATATACTCTTACGAGACAGCTGGAGAGGGGCAAGGGCGAAGTTTCAGCTGAAAAACAAGCAGGTAACTGCGCGTAGTTTTTAAGTCGTGGAATTATAGGACAGTTAACCTAAGCAGGAGAACGAACGAATATCTAAGTTAATTTCAGTGAGCGACGCACACGCCAACTAGTCGCACTTCTCGTGGCCAAAACGCGCAGCCAATGAGCCGAGTTTCATCGGTATAGCAACATGCATTGGTCTCACGGAACGTTCTTGAGAACGTTGTGAGAGGGAAAAGTACTCGAGGACGTTGTGAGAGGGAAAAGTACTCGAGGACGTTGTGAGAGGGAAAAGTACTCGAGGACGTTGTGAGAGGGAAAAGTACTCGAGGACGTTGTGAGAGGGAAAAGTACTCGAGGACGTTGTGAGAGGGAAAAGTACTCGAGGACGTTGTGAGAGGGAAAAGTACTCGAGGACGTTGTGAGAGGGAAAAGTACTCGAGGACGTTGTGAGAGGGAAAAGTACTCGAGGACGTTGTGAGAGGGAAAAGTACTCGAGGACGTTGTGAGAGGGAAAAGTACTCGAGGACGTTGTGAGAGGGAAAAGTACTCGAGGACGTTGTGAGAGGGAAAAGTACCCGAGGACGTTGTGAGAGGGAAAAGTACCCGAGGACGTTGTGAGAGGAAAAAGTACCCGAGGACGTGATGAAAAGGAAAGTGACTGTGAAGGAGAGTTTGTGTAGCAAGTGAGGCGAGTACAACAGGGCGGGAGGGCGGCAGGCGGGCACGTCCGGCTAGGCAGCGCCCACAGCTTCCGCCCGACACTCCTGGCGATCGCCGGCGTAGAAAACAGGCTGAGCATCCTACTTTAAATGGCGCACATTTTTGATCCGAATTCGACAACTTATTTTCGTGTAAGCTCCAGCCGGTTAACTTTTACCGCTCCAAATATCACCTCAGGGCTATCAACTTGCATGACCCTGAATATTACCTTAGCACTATCAACTTGCATGACCCCGAATATTATCTCAGTGCTATCAACTTTCATGGCACCGAATATTATCTCAGTGCTATCAACTTTCATGACTCTAAATATTACCTCAGTGTTATCGAGTTTCCTGACCAAGATATGTTATTCACCCAGAATGTTATGTGAATACAATTAAATTTCACGAGCCTATATATTTGGGGAGCGTATTTAACTTTCAGAGACTCTGAATATTATGTGAATGGACGTTAGCAAGATATACCAAGGGGTAAAATAGTTTATATAGCAAATATGTTCTACGTTTGCTGAAAATGAGCCTGCTTGTCTACATATATATATACATAAAGAATTTGAAATTCATGTCGTACCAGACGGATGTAGAAATCTGGTTTGTAGGGTACTTTCTGCTATCAAATGTTACATGGTCCTGGTTCTTCTGATACCCACCGAAATTTTGGTCCTGGTCACAACTCAGGTGCAATTTGCACCCACCATTCAATGCGTATAAATCGCATGATTCGTTATGTTGGTCCTTATTATGAAATTCCTTTAACTATTTGGTTTGGTTAAGTATAGTACACTGAAACTTTTATGCACTGATGGAATCGTCAGCACACTTTGCAAGCTAGATTTCGAGTCCTGAAATTTCAAGATGTTGTGGCTGAAATCTTAAGATGACTTGGACAAGGAGTGACGTTGATCTTACACTAAATCTTTTGATGGAACTTGAAAGTTTTAGGAAAACTTGAGAATTCACCATAAAAAATTCACGGGAGATTACACTCGAACATTCAATAATTATCCCTGAGTTGTGAAGAATTGTTCCGGTGACAACGTAGCAGCGGCAGAGCATGACCTTTAACTTCAAATCGAAGACGATGGAAAATGCCGGAATACACGGAAGAGTTTCTGAACAACTGGCAGCAAAAGAAGCCCATTAAGGGAGAAGGAGCCTCCAATTGCAAGGCACAAGATGGATTGCCGAGCATAAGTATCGCAAACAATGTCAAATTAATAGCTCCGTGAGACTGGGGAAGCAGGGGAGAAATAAAGCGCGTGGCTCTAAAAAAGAAGCGATTATGGAATGATACAAAATTAAGATCCTCATTACACGCACAAAGGTGAGGCTCAGTGCCCCTTCATGAATGAAAAACGCCGTATAATGTGACCTAAAGCCAACGCGCAGCCCTCGATCACTGCAGTCGACAGGCATTACTGCCACACAAAGAAGCTCTGACTCGGAGGGTTTCCCAGCGATCGTCTTCTTCACGCGACGAACAATGCTCCTTCTTTCCCAAACCCGCCGCGCTAACTGCCATGTACGCGCGGCTTTTTGCGGCTCTAATATTGACCTGAAGAAAAGTACGAATATATATGCACGCGCATGTTGCAGGTCCACAGCCATATTCGGAATCCGGCACTAACGAGACTCGAGAAAGAATCCCAGCTGAAGACCCCTAGCGGGTCTAAACACAGACGGGCACCCAAGCAGGGCCGCGACCCGCGTTACCCAACCTGCAACGCTGATTTTCTGCGCAACGAGAGCTGACGGTCGCACTTCTGAGGTGAGCTCTCTTTTGTTCGTGCTGCTCTCGCCGGGCCACATTCTGGGGCGCAGGACTCTTTTGCAACTCATCTCCATTAAATTTTAATGGATATATTGAAAGAGCGCAGTTTCGAACGGTAGAAACGTCTTTTTAATCGTTAATAATGTTTAGTAACTTGAAAGTGCTGCGGAACGATATTTTGCTGTTACTATGAAGCTTTCACAACAAACTTTCATGCAATTCACCCTGACTTGAACACAGAACTGTTTTCTAAGTTAATGTACTGGGGTTTTAAAACAAAACAAACGAAAACAATGACCTATTCAGGTAAAACTTAATATTCTTCTTAGGAAAGTTGTTTACACTAGACTTCCCCACCTCATTAATTTTCAACCGCAGTGAGAAGTACAACAAATATATTTTTAGGATCTTCTAACTGGCAATAATATTCTCCATCAATTGATATTCGTTGATAAAATCGGATACCGTAAAGGCCTAACACACGAACCGTGATAATCACATCTACATAAGCATCCTATACTGCTTTGCAGTCCCAAAAAGTTGTGGGTGGAATACAGCAAGTGCTTTCTGAATCCGTTTGCCACGCCTCGATGAACGAGACCTTTCGAACTAGATAATTTTGATTTTTAGCTGATGAGACGCATAGGACAAATCTCAGTGGGTAAATTCATCGAAAGTGGGTAAATTCATCGAAGCCCTTTCAACCTGGAATTTCCTACCGAAAAGTTTCGAGTCGTGCACGTATGCAACAGCAGCGTTGAAAAAGTTAATATGTGCTTGTATTCCATACTCTGAAGCTTAGTAGGAATATCAACTTCATTGCGTTCTACATCAAGTAAACTCGAACGAATGAATACCGTTAAAGTATATTTTCAAAGAATCTTCAAAAAATAATGCGGAAAGGACCAAAAAAATTTCTCTTTCGACACTGTGCATGAGACCAGTTCGAAGAGCCGAACAAAACGTTCTCAAGAAATCCACGAGTCACGACGGTCAACTCTTTGGAATTAAAAACTTCTCTCAAATCCCGATGACTGACCTGCAGCATGGCACCGCGCACGACGTCGGCGAATTGTCAACGAACTACCTCTCCTTCTCGTACTTGAAGGGTCTCACTCGACTTGCTAAACTGCTAAACATATTTATGAATAGTTCGTGAGACTCAATTTAAGCCAACGGGCATAATTCACCAATTGACGAAGGACCAAAATCAAAGAGCGGTTTTCAAATAGACCCTGAAATGACCTCTGTAACCATTTTAATCAAGGAGAGTCAGACAACTTCACAGCTAAGAAAAACACACGAACTTTCCATTAAAGGGTCCCCGCAAAAGGCCCCACAAACTGTCATGCTGCGCTTTGCGAGCACTTGATCCAAGTTTGCGATATTTTTCACGACCAGAAGAGCCCGAGACCTTCGACGCAAGCCACGGAAACGCTCGCCGCAGGCGGGGGCGACAGCAGAAGCACGAAAAGCTGCCCTCTAGGCACGTAAAAATTCGGAGAAATGCAAGCATGTCTCGAGCGAAAGACCTTGACTGATGGTGGGAGAAGCCCAACTGTATGATGAGATGACATACGAGTGCTCAACTTGACTTAAATGAGGGGCTTGCACGGCGACAAGAAGTAGAGTCTCGCATAGTGAAACATCTGCTCGCTACCTCCTCATCTGTAATTAGACTCTTTATGGGGTCAGCACTTAGGAGCATATTCCCTTCCATCAAGGGGACGTAGAGCCCTCTCAAAACAAGGGGCCACAGACTCTCGATGACAGACATTAGACCCAGCAGTATAAAGTCCACCCTCTATTCCAGAGCCCTTCCAAAAAAACCAAAACTATCGCACACAACGAGAAAGTCTCGAGTGTCAAAGCAAGGCAGCCGTAGGCGACGGTCCGCGAGTTACGCCAGACTGAGCTTAGTCTTGACGCTCGCAATGTCTTAACTAAACACAGCAGACTGCACACGAATAGATGTTTAAAATTTGGTTCTCAAATGTTTCCCAACGTAAAGTTTCAAAAGCTTGGGAAACAAACTGAGCTATCATTTACTGAATTGAATTTTGCAGCAGGTATACACGCTGACGAAAAGGTTCTGGCATGGATGTGAATTGTTTAACATCGCGAGAGTTTATCGTGGAATACGGATCACAAGCATGGAACCAATCATCCATCATCCTACATTCAGCGAATTTAGAAGCAAAAATATTCGAAGCCCATTAAAGAACAGCTGAAGAGATTTCTTCATTTCAAGTGACATGTACGGAGTGGCTGCTGAGACCATCTCACCACCTCGCGGACTGCTCTCACTGTTACCTGGCGACGACAACGGTCTGCAAAAACGAGCGTAATAACAGACCATAAAACTTCAATTGCGGAGACAAGGTTTGTGGAAAATGTTTAAGTGCCAAGTTGAGGCAAATGACCGTGTTCTGAGAGACGGCTTAGCATCACACGAGAACGAAACAGTTCATTAAAATGAACTCAACGTCTGAAGTCTGTGCCAGCGAAATGATCAGGAAGAAGCAGCAGCAAAAGAAGAGTTCAGCGAATTTAGCTATAAGTTATTTTATTCATTATGACACAAGCAGGAAATAAAAATTATTATATTCTTTCAAATGATGCATCAGTGAGTAGATATTTAAGCATATATTTCTTATCGTAAGATGTGGACATTTTGAAAGCTTCAGTCATTCCAGGTATATCTAAAACAACTTTTCATAATTAAAATAATTTTTTTTCGCTTACTGTTTAGGTATGGTGATGAGTACTTGTCTGGGGTTATGAAAGGACTACAAAAAGCAGGAGGATCTTTTTACTTCATCGCTGTTATTTTTATGACAAAAAGAACACAAGCACTTCGCACGAACTCTAAAGCAGTGATGTGTGGCCTGCTCTGCTATCCGCCTTATCATCTTTCTTAACACTCAGCATTACTGGCCTTCATTGACACATTGTTGCTCCTTACAAAACTCGTCCAAAAATTCGACCTGGCCTCCAATATGCGCGATGGTTTTTTGCAAGCGCCAACCCTGATCGGAGTATCCAGGCTACGGGGGTGCAGTGTGGCGGTTGTGGTGTGAGTGGTGGCGGCGGGCTGCCAGTCTCAGGGTCACAGCCTCGGTGACAAGAGGGTGGTCAGCGCCATCGACTACGAATTAGGGCTCGCTCTCATCGAAACCGAGGCATTTCACAGTTTAGGAGGCTGAAGAACTCGCGTGAAGGATGAATGAGAAGTAAGGACAGGAAAGGTAGAGCTAAATAATTTAATAAGAGACAAAGGAGGGCTGGGAAAATGGTATTAGTACTGTGGAATTTGACAAATATGAAAACATATGGAAAAACTATACGAATCTTTTAACTACAAGCTACATTATGCTCCAATAAATTGAAGCGATACATAAAGAACGAAATGCAAAAAGTCAACAATAATTCAAAATATAGCACAACCTATGTGGAAAGTGAAAACGAACGCAATGACCAAAATGAGAATAATGAAGAATTGAAAGCTCAAAAAATATCCAAGTGTAATAATGCTAAGCCGTCTTGAAGACATAGAGCATCCATGAAAAGAAATCTCCATTGACGAGACCTTTTGAAGATGACAAAAGAGCTGGTAAAATATGGCTATAGAAATTCCGTAATGGCTTCTCAAGTACCTGTCAGAAGATAAGGATTGATGAAGAGCGCTGGTCAAACTTGCCCGAGTGGCGGCATTGAAGCGTGAAATTTGTTAGCGCAAGCGAACATGTGGTCAGGTGACGCGGCCGGCGGCCCTGCACAGGTACACACACGGAAACGCGGTGTGGTCACACGTGGCAAAAACCTTCGGTTTGGCGAGCTGGCAGCCGCCATATTGGGACGACCAGGCAACACCTCTGGCTGCTGCAGACAGAGGGGCAGGATATGTGTGCAGGGTGCCACAAAAAATGCCGACCATATTGTGATTGGTCATTTCAAACAAACAAACAAACAAACAAACAAACGCAAAACAATTCCTCATCACAAACGTCGCATCAGTTAAGAATCATAGACATGAATTTCTTAACACGTTGCGTACGTATTGACCTGCCGATGCACCAATCAAAAATGGTAATCGATGAGAGAAAGATCAGGAGAATAAGGAGGATGTGGTAAAGTTTCAGATCCCAAGTCTGTGAGCTTCTGTAAAGTCATTCTGGCTCTTTGATGTTCATTGAGTTTGAGATCATTGAGAGCACATTGAATTCTCACTTGTCGAGCTCTTTGATCATGTCGATTGGCTTCAGATACTCAGACAGTTGAAATGCCGACACCAAGTCGCTGTGACATTTCCCTGACACTTTGTCGTGAGTTTTGCTGGACAATCGTTCTCAAATTTTCATTCTGAAGAGTGGGTGGCCGTTCCTTACCGTCTTCATCTTTGAGGCTCTCATCTCCACCAAGAGACTTTTGAAACCATCTTCGTGCTGTTCTTTCCCTTGTTGTGCCTTCTCCCCACGCCTTATTGATGTCACTGGTTGTGCCTTCTCCCGACACCTTATTGAAGTCACTTACTGTGCCTTCTCCCGACGCCTTATTGAAGTCACTTGCTGTGCCTTCTCCCCACGCCTTATTGATGTCTGCAGTAGTTTGAGCAGCATTGTTGCCGATCTTGAACCCATGCCGGAAAAGTAATCGCAAATCTTTTTTTCATGTTCAAAATTGTGGGCTGCATTGCTGATGTAATGAGTTGACTGAAGAGTTTATGAATTGATGAACTAGCTAAGTTCATTCATCATCTGAAATATGAGAGATATTTATCACTAAAACTAATTTAAAATACTTCACCTAAAATCGGCCATTATTTTCCGAACAACCTAGTATTTGCGTATCAGAAACCTCACTTGAATCGCTAAATTGACTAAGTACCATTAGTCTGAGTAAAAAGAGAGCGCGAAGGAGTAAAAAATAATGAAAAAGCGTCTACCTTCACACTAAGCAAGTGTCGCCGGATTCTAATTCGGCTCCCTTTATGGGGCAGCTTAGGTGCACGTATTCAGCATTCATGCGTAGGGAACGAGTTGCGACTATTTCAATGGACATTTCCATTATATAGAGCTACTTGCGGGCCTGAACACGTCATGACCACACTATGATTGATCACGAACCATTCATCAAAATTCGTATTGAACATCGTGAAAAGAAACGAATACATTCACGTTATTCGTTATGACCATTGAAACCGAAATATACGCTGTTCAATATATACGTCATGATGGCTAAACTGAGCTGGCACATACTACACGCTGTGAGTGTGTGAGTGTGTGTGTGTGTGCGTGTGCGTGTGCGCAGCATGCGAGCGTCACGACACTTGGTGTGTAGGTGTGACTTGTGTAGCCGATACGTGTGTAGATTTGAGAGTACGGAGAGTACGGACACACTCGCCAGATTATACGACAGGGACAATTTGTTCTAGAGCAACAACCCAAAACCGTCGTTCGACAAAATGTCGAGTAGCACTTGTAGTTTTATGTCCCTGATGCAATGACATCGTACAAAAAAGTCATGGAGTTAAAGCCACGGTGCTCACTACGTAAAATGTTCTGAGTTCAACAGAGGTCAATTTCCAGCGCCGAGCGCACACTTCCACAGACACAAGCTGGGGACCCAACGTCCAGGTTTCAACAGTCGTCCCTGCCAGGCTCTGGGGAAATTATCTAAAAAAATTCAACCTCGGAACACTCGGACTAAAAATACTACCGTTTAGTGAGAAATAATAACTAATGGAGACGAAAGACAAAAGAGAATCGACACCCTCAAGCATGACGTCGGCCTGTCAACATCTTCATCGAGGAAGAAAATGATTTCAGCTCCGTCGACGTGTGAAGTTAAGGTGTTGTAGGTTGTGTTGCGGGGGACGCGGGTTATTGCTCAATGATGAGGTGTACTGACAGGGTATCTTGACGATAGGTGTACCGAGGGTATCCATTACCCTCGGATGACTTCAATGAAGTCACATCATGCATTCAACAAGGGTTAATGCGCTCATTAGGGTGAGGGCAAAAGGGATAACTGAAATAAGGACACGAGCAACACAGTTGCCCTAATCCCATGCAATTATATATTTTATAGTATTTAAATACTGTGTTAAAAAAACATGTTTACATTAATTTTTTAATTCATTAGTTTCAATTAGAAACTTCCATAAGAAAATATAAATAAATTCAGGAATAGTTGCCCTAAGGAAATATTCTTGAATGGATTACAACTACCCAGTAGAGCAGGTAAAAGCAGTCTACAAAAGCTCACAGACGTTGAAATACAATAGAAATCCTGTCCCCTCCGTGCGCACCGAGTGTCTGCTCCTAAGATTTCCCTCTCCAGCTCCAAATTATTTCCTAGTTGACTACCATTCTTTTCGTGCTTTACTTGTCTTCTCTCGAAGGTATAGCAGTGCTACGTTCAGTTAAAATCTTATATGAGCGGTTGGACCAGATCTACCTCTTGGTAGGCTCTATTTTTTATTAGGCAAACACACAGCACGTGTGGAAGCAATTACATGGCGGGTCATGCCGACTTGAGGTACGTGGGACAGCACAGGGTTCAGACTTCCTTGGACGTATCGTAAAAGTCGGGTTACTGTGCAGGCAAGGTCACCTCCTGCGTCGCATTGAGACGCGAGTAAATTGAGTGACCCCTAAATGAATGAGTGCTTACTCAACACCGCTGAGATAACGAGCGGCAGAATGATGTTTTCGATGCCAAATGCAGGGGCCGGCAGGTTGTGTGACCACCGACTGCTTCTGATTAGTTATCTCAGGAATGTGGAGCATATGGCGGCAACCGCACCACACAGCTGTCAGAGGTTGGGAAGTTAACGACACAGCTGTCTGGGGTCGAGAAATTGTGGCACAACTGTTCAGAGGTTGTAAAATTGTGTCCCACGACACAGTTGCCAAAGGTTGTAAAATTGTGTCACACGACACTGTTACCAGAGGTTGTAAAACTGTGGTACACGACACAGATGCCAGAGGTTGTAAAATTGTGGTTCACGACACAGTTGCCAGAAGTCGTAAAATAGTGACTCACAACGCAGGTTTCAAAGGTAGAGAAATAAATAAACGAAGTGTAAAATTGCTAGAGGATCCAAGAATGAGGCACACAGTAAAGAGCAAGAGGTGTATTTGGAAGGAAAATTTTACGAAAAGACATCGCAAGCTCACGCTGGCATTCAGGTGCAGTAATCAAAATGAATTTCCATTAAAGAGTCAGAAAACTATCCACCTTGAAATTCAAATAAAATGCCGGGACCATTTCCTCTCACATGGAGAGAGTGACTGAGGGTCCACAGTTCTGAACAGTAAAATGATAAATTAAAGTGAAACTCGATATGGAACAGTTTCTTGGTCCCTCCCAGACAGCAGCAGGAGACCGGCGTCCGGCTGCTGGTGATGGTAGGAACACGCGACAGCTTCAGTCACGAGACACCCGTAGCAACCGATGGTTTACTCCCACAACGTCACTGTCGGCCGTGTCATTCACGCCCCCCCCCCATCCCCGCGCCCTCGAGGGACCGTGGCTCCACGAGGGCACGCAGCAAACGTGGTCTTGGATTTGGGGGTTGCCTCAACTGCAACTATTCGCTACCACCCTCCACTGACTCCCATCTCTCGCAAGCAGCCTCGCCTCCTCCAGCCAGACGGATTTATCTCTCTGAACGCATCTTTTATTCCATCCAACGGACGGAGTCTGGGCGCACCTTTTGTCTCCTGTCGAGCGGCGTTTGACTCGCTTATTTTTTATACGATCAAATCTTTAAATTACGTATTATGAATTATTGGTAACTGGTGCTGGAATGTAAGCAAGTGTATGATTAAAAGTAGGCCAATTGTTTCATCGCAAGGACTTAGTTAACAAGTTACGTGGAAAAAACATCGAGACAAAATCAAGCCACATGAAAACAACTGATTACAAGAAAGCATGATGAATAATATGACCACAACGGATAGATGGAAACAACTGATAACATGAAGGAGACGGATAATATTGAAAGAAACAGACAACATGAAAACATTTGGATGATATGAAAACCAACTGATAAAAAGAAAGCAAACAAGAAACACTGGCACAAAAGGGTCAGATGATCACACATGAATAAATTTTCAACTTTTCACCTCAGTCTGCGTTTGGAATCGATTACAACGAGACCGAGAAAAGCCCAGCGTGCAATTTTAACGCTACAAATGTCACAGACGTCTGGCTTTGTGTGCGAGTTAGTTACAGGTTACAGCTCCGCAGGGGCGACGCGTGAAGGCCCGTCTCGGTGCCTGCGTCCCACCCAGTCTCACTTCTTCGTCGAAGTATCGGCAATTTTCTATAATAGTTACATCCCAGTTATTTTTATCGATCAATTTATAAATTTACCCATGGGGCGGTGAAAATTTTAGACTGGACAGAGCTCGTTTCGCAGCCTCAGTGTGGTCATTCCCGTACGCTGATGCTCGGTGACATAATTCCCCTCCCGTCTTGGACCTGGGTTGAGGCCGTAGATGCCCAGTTCTTCGTAAGAAAATGAAATTTAATAACAATGCATTTAATGCCAGACAACTTCGTTTTCGCGGTCAGCTCAATGAAGTTTTAAATTTGCTTATCTCTAATACGATTAGAGTAATAAATATGATACAAATCAAAATTTCGTGAGAATTATGGATATTTTCCATTGTTTGGTAATGCATGGAGTTCGGAAATAACACTCCATCACCAGAAACAAAATTCATGTTACAGTGTACACTTTGACAGAGCGGTACTGCAAGCAGTGCAGGTTACAGCGGCTGTCCAGCAGGAGAAATGAGTCCTTAGACCAGCGTTTCTCAGCCAGGGGTGTGCGGAGCCCTAGGGTCCCTCGAAGCCCTTAGGTTCCGCAGAAGCTCCCAAGCTCCCTAAGGTTCCGCAAGCACAAGTGAGGTCAATTAATTCCCTTTTGAGTGTTTATTTACTTTCATCGAAGAAATACTACTAAGCGAGTGCAATATATTCTTAACCATTGTAATATTGCAATATAGACATCATCATGTCTAGCCTATATGGTTATTAAACGCAAGGGTAACGCAAGGGTAAAAGGGTTGAGCAACGACGCTCTGGAGTGGACGAATGAATGGTGCCTGGCGCGGTCGGGCCTGTTGCGGCCGTGCTGTGCCTCACGAGAGTGCGCTCCTAATTTCATGCGTAAAATTTACATTCGAAGAGTACATATAAAAGACTTCTGTATGGAATAACTATTTAAGAGAGATATGTTAAGTCTCTTAACTGTAATTGTTTAACTTTACCGGAATATTGGCGTCAAACTCCCCTTTTCACCTTAACAGGTCACAGCGAGGTGTGCCACTCTGAAATGTTGCTATTCTATCTCGAGGTAGGTTGGCATTCAAATTCTGTTCAATCTATCCGTGAACGATGAGAAATGTAGAGAACTTCAACAACAATGACAATAATATCACACATTCTTGCTCATTAACAGACCAATGAGAAATACGAAAACCCAATTTTATAAAAACTATACATGTACGTGCATGAGCTATTAGTGTGAGGTTGTAGCATGTGATTGTAAATATCAGTAACGATTAATGACCAGTTGAAGGGCGTGAGGGCAGACATGCTAGCCGTATCGCAGGGCAGGATCGTCCCAAACCAAAATGCCGTCAATGTTGCCCCATCGCTCGGTCAAGACACACGATGACGTGTCGTAAGTGCAACAGTCGCTGTAAGTGCACAAAAATTTTGCAGGCCTTAAATGCGCCACCAGCAGTACGTTCGCAACTCGGTAAACGAAAACGCTCAATTTAGATCACCGTTGTTGTCGTTAAAGAACAAATGCAGCAGCTAATTCTAGTAGGAATCAAAATTTACTTTGGACAAACTATGTGTGTCGAAATAGGGTCTCCGGACTTGGCTTGCGCACGGGGCTCTGTAAGGCTCAGTAAAATTGGATGCTTCATAGGTCACTAGAAAGTCTCGGCAGAAACCCAAGACAACAACAGCAGCACCACCAGGCCCCGCAACTACTATCACATGCAGGAACCCCATGTATTGTAAACTAGAAACTACAACATATCAGTAGCATTCTTAATGAGGAATTAATACAGAACTTTTGCACTGTTAACAAGACATTGCAACAAACGAAATAGTAAGTAGCCTGTTGCAACAACAACAAAAGCAGCAACAGTAAAGGCAACAGCAGCAGCAGGAGTACCCTCACCTTGAGACGTGATCCGAGGGCACAATTAAAAATCATTATCTCAATTGAGAGCTACAGCCTGTCAGCCGCCGGAGGTCAGCGCTCTGAGGGCGACCTGGTCGGGACGACCGTGGCATCGTGACACAGACGAGACCGTCAGGGATTTGTGTGCACTACTGAGGCGTGAAGTGGTCATGGTGCGAGCATTAAGAGTTCGGGAGTTGAAACGTTCTCCACTCGTGGCATTCAATAAAATTCGCTGAAATGATTTATGCATCATGCGTGAAATCAATCCTGAACGAGGCTTTATTGCTCATTTTTTGAATAATATTAAAATAACGAAAGACGACCAATAATATTAATAAATCAAACATAGCTCATCCCAGAAAATATTCACCTGTATAGTAACACAAAAAATACTATTAATTACTTTATGACCTGCGAAACTGTTTGAAATTTTCAAAACCCTGCAGTACTTAGCAATTCATTTACTCCGTAACCATTTTACAGGAGAGCCACACGAGCGCAAGTTTGGAGCGACTGTAACTTCCACAGAGGTCCAAGAGGTCCAAATGATACCTCAACATTTGACACCCTTCCGACGGCCGATATTTGGAAGGAATTTAAACGACACGCAAAAGTCGAAATGAGAAAAACACACAAAATTAACTGAACAAAATGAGTGGAAATTTCCCGAGCGAAATTGTGTACCAGAACTTTTTCTGCTGAACGTTTCGTGCACTAGACACACAAAATTTAAGTGAAAACTTTGAACGTGGAGTTTTCATTGATTTTTATGCGATAACTACAACTAAGTTTTGACAGAGGATCGCTGGTATTAATAATGGAAACAAGTGTCAGCTCGAAGCACGCCAATTTTGTGTGAGCTAAAGTGAGAGCGAAACAAATTACGCCTGTAGTGACCACTACATGATGAAGAAACCGAATGGAGCG
>VOMN01039224.1:0-13860 GCA_014899125.1 Orchestia grillus
TGTAGTGAGGGCGTGGGGGTGCTGTCCCATCTCACACATTCTACAGATTCTACATGACAGTATTAATGGCTGTACAGAGCAGTACCTGGTGTTGCACATGGCAGCACGATCGCTTTTCACGACAGCACAAATGCTATACATTGCAGCACATGCGCTGCACACGCCAGCACACGCGCTGCACAGGTCAGCACACGTGCTGCACACGCCAGCACACGCGCTGCACAGGTCAGCCCACGTGCTGCACAGGTCAGCCCACGTGCTGCACAAGTCAGCCCACGTGCTACACACATCAGCCCACGTGCTGCACAGGTCAGCACACGTGCAGCCCCCACTCGCCCCACTCTCGAGCACTGCAGCTCAGACGCGCGGCAGGCCAGCGAGAGGCGACGAGAAGTCCCCAGGTGAGGGGGGGGCTTTCTCGTTTGGACTTGACAATTTCAAAGACTTTTGGATAAGAGGGAAAGTAAACTCCTGTGGGCCCTAGGAGGCGCAAACTACGACAAAGTCGTCGACCAGCCGACGTCGGAGCGGCAGCTTGGCCTCCGGATCAAGTGCGACGATAAGAGCAGGGCTGGGGAGCTTTTTTTTAAGCATAAGTAAAAAAATTCGATGGTTGGCAGTGTTTGTTTTTGTTCACATTCTTGCAAATACTTAGTTGAAGAGCAACAACACACTCACAGTTGCCGCCCTTGCGTGTCGGTAGGCTTCGTCTTGGGTTCCAATTCAAATGAAACTAAAAGAAAATTTGCGAGTCAAAAACATGGCGCCCCTCTGACGCTGATACGGATCACCAGAGCTCAGATTGGTCGTAAGAAAAATTCTCTATAAAACGTTCCTCAGTTCCAGGTCTAACTTTGAAAAATGTATTTAAAAATAGTGAATTCTCCTACAAAGGTGCGTGTGACGACTGTGATTTAGGAGTTTGGGACGGGAATTTTTACTCTCTACTTGAGACAAGTGATAGTTTCGCCGGCGGTCGCACGTTTTGCTCGATTTCGAGCGACGTGAAGGAAAAACTTCAAGAGCATCGCGTGAAAATCGAGTGCACATTCAGACTCGCAGGTACGGGAGCCAGCAGCAAGAAGCATGGACGGCCTAATGGCCGCCCTGCCCAGTCTTTTTTTTGCGAACCGACCCATAAATCTATAAAATACTTGACAAAAATACTTGACACGCAAGATATTAAAGTTAATTAAGGATGGTCTCGCAAAAAAATCGACTGGGCGGTGTGTGCGTTAAGTGACATAGGGAACTGTGGTTTACTTCTCGTCATTCGCTGGTTCGGGAACTCGTGTGTGACTTGTGCCGGCCATGGTCTCGACCTGGGCCCTCAGCATCAGGGGCGAGACACTTCAATTTAGAAGCAGAATTAAGGAACTTTGTGGGACACATTTCTTCGTGATTGTGAAGGTGGGTTGTGGGGCACGAGACGTGGTACTGTAATTGTGAAGGTGGGTTGTGGGGCACGAGACATGTTACTGTAATTGTGAAGGTCGGTTGTGGGGCACGAACGAGACATGTTACTGTAATTGTGAAGGTCAGTTGTGGGGCACGAGATATGTTACTGTAATTGGGGAGGTGGGTTGTGGGGCACGAGACGTAGTACTGTAATTGGGGAGGTGGGTNGAAGGTGGGTTGTGGGGCACGAGACGTGTTACTGTAATTGGAGAGGTGGGTTGTGGGGCATGAGACGTCGCGCATCCCTAGAAAATGGTGCCAAAGTACGTACAACACAGCGCTCTGGTACATACAGATGGTGTGTGGAACACTGACTTTCACGTAATTGAAAAATGAATAGTTCAGTTTGAAATATTTGGCTGCAGGGCAAGAAATGAAAAAAAGAAAATTCAAAGCCTTAGGGCAGAAGCCGCTGACGCTAAGGAATAGTTGTTCGAGCAGTGTGGCATGGAAGAGCCCTGGGCGGAGGAACTGAGAGCTCCTCTCTTTTAAGGAACTCTTGAGATTTATGGCTAAATAGAGCACTTTACGGCATGTGAAGTACATGAGCAGTGCAGGAGACACAAAGCCCTTCACTATGAAGTGAAGGGCAGCTACTGGCAGACACACACGTGCCGCTCGCCACAGGGAGAGCATTACCAGGCCGTGGTGCCACCCCCTCGCCGAGGATGAGAGCGCTCCGGCGTCCTCATCCCCCTCTCCCCCTTACTTAGGGGGAGGCTGGGGTTGGTTACAGTTTTGTTTGTCTAATGAAGTTATTTTGTTTTCGTGCATACGCAAAAATGAGGTCATGTCCTAATATCAAGAGAGATAAGGCGCACGAGGAAGAGCCTGCCTCACAGGTTGCTCAAGGCGCGCCTGCAGGAGGCGCTGCAGGAGGCACTGCAGGAGGCACTGCACCAGGCATGAACTCTCTAGCTTATGGAGCTAATGAGATACTTTGCGCTTTTGTAGGACATTGAAAGCGGATGTGCAATGTGATGAAATTGAGACGAACATAAGAAAAACTATTTGAATTTAGTAAATAAATTATTGATCAGAATTTTTCGGTTATCCATAAAACACGTGTTTGTGTGTGTAATGAATGGCAAGCTGATATTTGGTTTGTGTTTGGCTGATGTATTGATCCATCACTCAGTGTTGGAGGTCTTGACTCAGTGACGGTTGAGTCGGGGTTCAATTCCCACTGAGTTCAGGTTAACAATTCCCACTGATCTGAGGGGAACAATTCTCACTGATCTGAGGGGTACAATTCTCACTGAGCTGAGGGGAACAATTCCCACTGAGCTGAGAGGAACAATTGCCACTGAGCTGAGGGGAACAATTTGCCGCCGACTCCACGCACTGAGCGTTCGTGTACGCAGGAATACGCAGTGGACACGCCCGACGAGCAGAGCGTCTCCCTCTTATAGAGCTATTCTGTCATCGGCCGCTTACTTTCATCTACGTGAAAAAAACGTTCTAGACAGTCTGAAAACTTTTTCATAAGCGTGAAAGCTACGACCTTGAAAGAACCAACTTATTTTTCAAATGAGCAATACATGACAAAAGCACTCAGTCACATTTCATGCGTATTCTTTTCAGTTTTGAGAGAAACAATCAGACCGAATGACTGAACTGTGTTATCATTTCCATCGTCCGTAACTCTCGCCAGAGGTCCTCGAAGGGATAAAGTGGGAATTTCAGTGTAGAGAATAATGTGCTGCACATGGCAGAGCGGGGGGGAGCTCTGGTGCTAGATCAGTCCACCGTCAGAGGAGGAGCCAGTCGACAGTTGCCCACGCGGCGCCCTGAGACGGCCTCGACACGCAAGCCCGGGGGTCCCCCTACCATAGTACACGGCGACACTTAATGGTACCAATAAAGAACTTGTATTAGAGATCACTCGCTCCCCTCATCCACTGCAAGTCTCAAAATCAGAATAAATCTTTATAAATCAGGACAACTCTCAATAAATAAGAACAAATTTCAATAAAGCAATACAACTCTCAATAAAAAAGAACAGGTCTCATAAAAGCACAAAGTCTCCATAAAACACGATAACTCTCAATGATAACAGTAAACCAAATTCTCTAAGAAGCGGTGACGTACGTCAAATCACAAAAAACTCTCAAGGAAAGAACGTGAACAAACGAGTGAGCAGAACTCGTTCACAACGAGGGGGAGACAACCTCTCAACAGGAACACACTGCCGCTCCAAATATGGCAACAAGCAACTTGAGGGTAAATCACAATTAGGGTAATGAGTTAATTAGAGTTAAACTACGAAGTTCAAAACGTTCTATCCACAGAATACTTGCAAGGAATATCCAATAAAAGGATTTTATCTACGTCAAACTGTTGATGAAAACGTGTTAACAAACACACAGCTGGTGCGAGTAGTCTGTTTTGCACCAGCTGCAACTCGAGCCCAAACTCCGTTAAAGCGCTAAAGACACCAATGATTATTCAATTCCTAGAGATGCCTACCACAGCTGCAGAGTCCGCAACATCTACTGAAAAGATGAGTTCAGTATCATTTTATACCAAAATATGAAGGCGTCAGCCAAAATCTGGCACTAAACAGGTCGCAATGGCACCTCAAAATAACCTGGGCTTCTACATTGAGCAGTCAATGAGGACTCTGCAGCGTTGGTACCTCGGGATGGGCGTCAGTGCTTCCCAAACTGCGTCTGTAGCTCTGTTACTCGGAGAGCCTCGGAGGAAATATGAATTTTTACTAAGGTGACGCACCTATTTTGAAAACAAAAAGTACGGCGTTTATAGAGCATTTTTTAATACTTCACCCACAAAGCTTGTGTATCTGAAGTGGATAGTGAAAAAAATGAGATCGGTGCACCGTGATTTGGAAAGCACTGCGAAAGAGCCATGGACAAAGAGACGTCTTTTCAGAAAGGAAATTTTAGGCGGCAGTGCACACAAGTGGTACACGTGTGGAGAGCCGCAGCAGCTTCCTCGTAACGAGTCACATAAAGGTCTATTGCGCCAGTGTTGTTAGCTTATGTGTCTAAACAAACCTCATCGCAAACTAAGGCAACGAAGAACTGACAACATACAAACGTGTGGAAGTAAAATCTCGGACACATTCGAACACAACTGCAGGGAACTAAGATGCTAACCAAACAATGGTGTGCAAGTGAATCATTCGCTTCTCAAGTACAAACTTATCAAACTCAAAACATTTTAGAATCAAAATATGACACAAAACGAAGCAAAAAGTTTGTGAGAGACACAACGTTATTCGAAACGAAATAAGTGCAACTCAAGATGAAAGAAATAAAAACAACTTAAGGTGACGGCACAAACTCAAAGCAAAGTTGAAGTTTGGCCCTAAGCCTGGCAGTCCTGCACCTCAGCCTCTATTAAGTGTTTTTTTGAAAAGAGATTTGGGATTCGAAAATTTGCTGCTGAAGCTCAATTATCAGAAGGACCTGACTGCACGGGCCGTGCACTGCGCTCGCGGGGCCGAGATGGCCCGGACGTTATAGCCATGATGGCCATCAAAGGATTTCACATGAAAACCTTGAACAAAGTTCGTACAATATGTTAGGAATACAGCAACTCGAAACTAAGAGATGCGATTAGTAATACTGGGCGAGCACTAAGAGGATATGCACTGTGGTTAGAGCCAAATATGTCATGGGAAGGTCTGGCAATGTCGGTGGCTATCTGGGCTATAAAATTCCCCCAAGTTTGCGGGCTTGAGACACACCTCACAGGACATCATGGAAGGGCAGCATGTTAGCTACGAAGAGCAGTGGAAGTGCCAAAAGTAAGAAGTGATAAGTCAAGATATCAAGATGAAGGTGAAGGTGCCTGAGTGGTACTTTTTTGAGTCGCTATTTTAACAACGATGTTTCGCTGAGTGTGGTAAAGAGAAAGCTTCGAAGGAGCATTTTCTACCGCTAAGATTTAGTTTCCTGTTCACGCTCATGCAAGACGCTCAGTTGATGTTCACAATGTTCATCGAACCCCCGAATTTGAGGGCAGGCCTCGGCTAGGCAGCTCCACCGGCGTGTGCTTCGAACCATGGACACTCAGCGGCCGCAGGGAGATGCAGGGATTCAGCGGCCGCAGGGAGCTGCAGGAATTCAGCGGCCGCAGGGAGCTGCAGGAATTCAGCGGCCGCAGGGAGCTGCAGGAATTCAGGGCGCAGGGGGCTGCAGGGATTCAGCGGCCGCAGGGAGCTGCAGGAATTCAGCGGCCGCAGGGAGATGCAGGAATTCAGGGCGCAGGGGGCTGCAGGGATTCAGCGGCCGCTGGTGGCTGCAGGGATTCAGAGGCCCCAGGGAGCTGCAGGGATTCAGTGGCTGCTGGGAGCTGCAGGGATTCAGCGGCCGCAGGGAGCTGCAGGGATTCAGCGGCCGCAGAGAGCTGCAGGAACTCAGCTGCCGCAAGGAAATGCTGTCATAAAAGTTTCTCCACATTGGAGGCGCAAGACAGTGCTCTTGTTTTTCGGTATGCCTTTTGTACTGGTGCCTCACTTCCAGATAGTGCCAGGTGCATGAACATAGTACCCAAGTATTCTCTGTAATCTTTCATCTAAGTGCATACGGCGCATCTTTTTCATTTATGTGCTGCCATCGCATCAACGTGCCCCATGCCCCCCATCCACGGCACATCCATGCTCTCAAAGTCCCTCATCCATGTGCCCCGTTTTCCTCATCCACGGCACAGCCACGTGCTCCATGCCCCTCATAAATCCGTTCCCGACCGAGGCGCCCCTTGAGCGCCGCGTCCAGGTGCATGGCCCGTCGCAGGAATTGACCTCGTAAGTGAATAACGACGCAAGAATGGCGGAATTGACCCAACAACTGAACGATGAGTCGCCATCGCCCGTAATTGCAGCAAACAGGTGGCTTTAAGTGGCCTCCGATCAATAGGGCGATGGTTTGTCAGGCATGGCTGATGGGGGAGGAAGCTTAATCACGACTTGGTATCGACCTGTTCAGCTGCGGCCATGCTGCTGCTGCTGCTGCTGGTAGTGCTAGATGTGTTAGCTGTTCAGCTGCTACTGATGATGGTTCAGCTGCTACTGATGATGGTTCAGCTGCTACTAACGGTGGTTCAATTGATACCGACGCTGGTGGTGGTGCCGCAGCTGTAGATGCTAGCCGGGTGCTGCACATGGTGTGCTACTGGCAATAAAGGTACTAACTTTGTGATGCTTTAGTTATCAAATGAAGGCCCGATGTTAGCAGGTGTTCAGCTCAAGGCTGCTCGGCGTAATGATTAAAACAGAACTGCTAGAGCCACGTCCCACATCAGGAGTTTCCAGGTGGCAAATCTTACAGGATTGTCTATGAGATCTTCGAATAATTGTTTTATAAAATGGGACGTTGCGGTGGGGGTGGGAGACGCTGGTCAGAATGTCAAGCATTCTAAATTCCTAAAATTTTCCAAATCAATGTACGAGTACGTAATCTCAAATTTTTGTTCGCTGTTTGAGAAAATAAGGATCGAACGAAAACTTTTTTGACAACCCCCTTGAGGAGAGAGCTCGTCCATGCGCCAAACTGACTATGAAGCGAAAATAATTATTTTTGCAGCAAAGAAACACGCCATTAAGTATCACAGAATTATAAGGAGTACACGGTCCTCTGTGCGAAATAAAAACGCCCCAAAGGCGGCCTACACCCGCGTCAGATCAAAGCACTGAGAGCGGCTCACAAAATCAAGCCGCAGGGAACAGGTGAGGAAGCGTGCAAGATGGGATCGATGTGAGATGATTGGCCAGGGCGGCGGGTGTCAGGAGGTAACCCCTTTTAGGGTGACCCTGCCGAGGTGTTCCCAGCTCATCCAGTCCGACCCCTCACCTCCTGACACCTCGCGGGGATCCCGTGATCCTCAGCTGACACCACCTGACTTTGGTGCTGTCGGCCGACCTGCCTCACACCGGCCACAGAACATTGTCAGGTGAAGGGGTGGAGGTGCGGGACCAGTTCCCCTCGTCCTGGATCCTGGTCCTGGACCCTGGGCCTGGACCCTCGACTCCATATTTCTCCTCCCCCTACACACACCCACAACGGAGGGCTCTTCAAACTTGCATGCGCGGGATGGCTCAGCTAAGCATCTTTTGGCTGAGATATTTTAATTATCTTTAGCTAGAATACGTACTCCCTACTGGTATCGTTCCCGATGTATTCAAATACGGACACGATGAAGAACCTAAAGCATTCCAAGGAAACTTTTTGTACTTGCTACTTCAAAAAATTTCAACCAGATATTGTTAATGAGTTCATAAGATCCTTTCCAGTGAGAGGTAAAGCTCGTGAGGCCTTCAGTGAGGATCTAATTTTAGCAATAGCCACGTCCAGTGAAATATAGTTCAGTGCCAAGATTGGTGAACAGGTGCCTGAAGTGAACACCATCCCCAAATTGAGTTACAAGTCAACTTTCAATTGAGCAAAAACATTTGCATGAATCTCATCATGTAAAATCGAACAATAAACCACGTGGAAAAATTAATTTCATTCTGCAACGTAATGATTGAGTGCAAGTCATAACTTCGCGAGCTCATCAACGACAGGAAGGCGAGCCCCCACACCGCTGCTCAGCTTCATTTTAAAGTCATGGCTGCTGCAAAGTTGTGCAGTCGATCAGCTGAGAACAGGGCTCGTGCCGCCGTGACGGGGCTCGCGTGACCAAACTTTGATGACCACACCAGCACTTCAGCTGCCCATCATTTCTCCAGCCACCCTGTCGCCGGCGAGCGAGTCGAGAATTTGGAGACTCGGAGAGAACCGAACATGAACCAACCTTTCCGATGCAATGAATGCGGGATTAAGATCAACCCTTTTTGTACTCGAAGTTAGCCCATGAAACACGAAATTATTGTGACAGCAGAGCTGCATTTAAATTTGTAAGAAAACCTCGTTGTCGCCTCTCGTAAACTTGTATACGAACGGCGTATACAAATATCATGTACAGAAAACAAGGCTTCGTTCAACTCAGTACGAAAACAAGCAGCGGCCTCAGGGAACAGGACGCTTTCGTCTTCTGAGGTGGGAAAGGGTCAAATGGAGGAATAGTTGGATTGCTGCTCACCATGAGCTGCAGCAAGGGCACCAAGGCAAGGTAGCAAGGGCACGACACGGGCACCACCTGAGGGCACTTTGGGCTCTATAGTTTGGACATCCTCCGAACCCCTCCCCACTCCTACGCTCATCGAATGGGGAAATTTAAGTTTACCTCCAAAAATATCGTTCATGATGAGGCCTCAAGTATGGAAATAATATCCTCCGCATTTGACCCGGCCAAGGTACTCCTGACATTCCCCCTCCCCCCCCCAGCTGACGTGCACGTGGGCGGCACCAGTGGTGGAACAGGCCGAATAATTCATGCAGCCCCAGGCTTCCGTGCTGTCAGCTTTGACTTCTGGGCCCATGATGGCCAGGGGTCAGCGAGCACCACTCCACCACTCTGCCTACCCCTCCGCCACTCCACAGGCCACTCCGCCACTCTATCAACCACTTTTTCACTCTACCTGTCACTCCACTATTTTATCTACCACTCCGCCCACCCATCTACAACTCCACCCATTCTTCTAACACTTCGCCGATTCATTTGCCACGCCGGCCTTCCATCTACCACTTAACGGCTCTATCTACCATTCCGGCATTCCATCTACCACTCCGCCGCTCCATCCGCCTCTCCGTCGCTCGATATACTACTTTGTCACTCCATCTATCACTCCACCACTCCATCTACCACTCCTCTCTCTACCACTCCGCCACTCCATGTGGCGGAATAAAATACCACACTATCTCTCTAGCAACCACTCCGTTGCTCTATTTACCCCTGAGCTACTCTTAATACCATTCTCCCTCTCTACCTACCTCCCCACCACTCTAAATACCACTCTACTTCTCCACCCACCTTTCCACCACTCCAAATACCACTCTGTCTCTCCACTAATCACTCCGCCGCTCTACCTACCACTCTGTTTCTTCACGCACCACTCCGCCACTCTACCTACCACTCTGTTTCTTCACGCACCACTCCGCCACTCTACCTACCCCTCTACCGCAGGATGCGTCGGACACGGACACACCGCAACACCTATCGACCTGTTGAGCGCCTGACGTTGCAACGCAAACACGAGTCCAATTGCAGTCCCAGGCACCGTGAACCGTGTCGCCATGCCATGCTTCCGTCAGAATTAGTACGCCGCGCATTTCTTCAGTAATTCTTATGCGTGGTGCAAGCAAGGGCTTCACAACGCGCCTATCTACTCTCGCTGGACTCATTTACCTCACGTTAAACGGCAGGAAATGACCTCATAAATGGCAAGGTTTGCTTCCTACACAGATGCAGAGTCGCTTTGCAAAATTGCAAAAGCATTCTACAGCGCTGTGAAAAATCTTCACAGTCATACCTTAGAACTGCAGTCGCTCTCTAAAACTGCAGCGTTATTTTCTAAAGCTGTAGAGTCACTCTTTGAAGACGCATAATTATCATCTAGAGCTACAGAGTCGAGGCCCACAACTAAACAGTGACCTGTCAACTTTTACTATTGATCAACGCGGGCGATTGCGGCGCACATCTTAACAAGAGTACCAGACCCAGCACAGCCATGCACTTTAGGGGCGAGCTTCATGAGGCCAGCCAACTGCGAAACACTTCTTCAAGAGACCGCTAGAGGTTTTTTTTCGGCACGTTGATAATTATTTCAGGTGGAACGGAACTCGCCGTGACCTGGGCGTGCGGACACAGTGAAGGGCTTGTCTCCATGACGCTGGGGGACACAACACCACGTTGCTGGGGAACGAGCTCCCCCCGTGGGGGAAGAGGTTGGAGCAGGTATGCCTCGGCTGGAGTCTTTTGTGGTATGAAACCCTCGTTCATAAAGAATGAATAAATCGTTCGACGAAGCACCGACTTAAGTCACGAAAATCATCACCGTTCGCCTCGCTAAACGTTGTATTCGAGTTAAGGGACGTGCTTTAGCAAATGAATTTACTTCCTTTTTATAGACGTGCCTTCATATTTGAAATCAGAATCCCTTAGTAGAGGGTGATTACACCTCATCAGAACCGTGCAAACTGCTCATTTTCAAGACAAAATTCAAAGAGGAGATGAGAGAACTTCGGAGCGGAAGACGTCGTCAGGGCCGAGCGTAAATAGTAGAGCAGTACAGCGGGATGAACTGTGCCACGGAGAGCGTTCGAACAACTTTTTGAAATAATTCAAATGCCCATCGCCTGCGGTGCTGAATACTAAGTCCGTACCTGCGACACAAAGTTTGTGCTCACAAGCAACGAGCTTCGGCCGTTTTCGCGAAATGGAAAAACTAAATTTGAAAAAAAAAACTAGAATCGGTCAAGAAATTGCTGCCCAGTGCCCCTTCCCCTCCTCGCTGCAGCGCACCTCTCTCGCCAGACGGCGGCCACACACGGGGCCAAAACGTCCGCAATTCTGCATTATGTGAACAGCCGCGACTCGACTGACCTGCCCTTCGTCTGTGCATTCGCGCAGACTTGTCAATAATTTCGTTTACGCATATTCTGTGAGAGACTTGTTCTTTCCAGACAAAGTGGAACAAAGTAAAGTGAGGAAAATTTGAAGTTTAAAGCAAAGGAATGATAGGCCGCAATCACGTGAAGTAAGGAATGATATGACGCTACGAGAGCTAGCGATGAATCAAATTCAAGCAAGTACTGAAGACAAAAACCGCCTGAAGTTGAACACGTCTCCGCAAGGACGAGGGGAAGTGAGAATCGAAAATTCAAGGCTTTCTCCCTGTTTTGACTTTAATTAATCGTGGACAGAAAAAGCAACGTCCGTCGTCAAACTTGTGTGGGTTCTCAAGGGTTTTAAATCAATTGGAGGAGGTCTTTAGAGTGTGACTGATCTTCGCGATTCACGATCCCCCTTACATACTTGCGACGGGGATGTGAATTTGAAACAAAGTTCATAAATACAGCATTTATCACATGAAACAAGTGTGGGATTCGAGTGAACAATTTCAAAAAGCTGGCTAGGCTGCTGTAGGTGAGGAGAACTGTCGCGGTGAGGTGAGCGTGTGTCTCTGGAGTCTGGTGCTCCCCCCCCCNTCTGTACAGCAGGAGGGGAGGGGGAGGAGTGCGCTGTTGTTATCGTGTGGTAGTGTTACCTTACGTAAGTAGTAGTTTGGTTTGATGTAGTTTTATCTCATGTAAGGGTTCATTGCGAATGGGAGAAAGGAGTTCAGGGAAATCAGTGAATCAGTGAGGCCTGTGGGCGAGACTTCTCTGACACGCAGGGCCAACAACAATGTGAACAAAAACACTGCCAACACACATATTACGGAAACAAAAGCTTTATAACAAAGGGTTAAAACAAACAGTAGTTATAAAAATTCATGCTAATCCATCATAAATAATTAAAATTCGCCAAAACTAACACAAATGACAAAATCTGCTAGGAACACAAAGGTTGCACAACATAAATAGTCAGTGGATTAGTTGTACTGGTGCCTCCAGCGGCGGAAAAGGGTTAGGTAGAAATGAGCGTCACGAATTATGGAAGCCACCACTCTCACAAGCACAATTAGACTCAGAGCACGAATACAGCGAGTTACTCTCTAGTACAGCTGAGGGTAGTTTTACGCTCCGTCGTCACTGAGGCAAGGGTAAATTCGAGCGACTCTCGCACAGCTAACAGAGCTCAATTAGGCCTATGAGAGCGAGCACGATGGAACACACGCCACTCACTGAACAGCAGAGAGCCCGAGGGCTCAAGTTCGAACGAATTGATTTTTTTGAAAGCGAGGTATCAACGCTTGAAGAGCTCATTTCGCTTCTTAAAATCTCAAGCGACGTAAAATAAATATAAATATGATTTTAGGTGTGCCGTGGAGCCCACCGCTTCTTCAGAGCCCATTTTAACNCGGATCTGTTGTAGGCTGTCAGGACTCTGTGGGCTGCTCAGCATCAGCCCACACTGGCAGTGCTGGCATGGATCCGGAGTTAATTTGATCAAAAGGATATAAGCTTTGGTTTAGGCAGCGTATTCTTCAAAAGCCTGATCCCTGGACCAATGAGTCAAATTTCTAAATCATTCCAACCTCTTGGCTCCATGCGAGCTCTGCAAACGTCACTGACGTGTCTGACCTAGCGAGCGCCCCGCAGGACATGAATTGTCTTGGCCACACAAACGGCCCCGGGGCCTCGACCCATGCGGCGACAGGGACAGTCCCATGAGCCTGCTGTCCCTCAGCTGTGAGAGCTAGTGACCGGGCCTACATCAGCACGTACAAACGCACACATACACACAACGGCAAGGGGGACTCACCCATACTGGGGAGGCAGGAACGTCTGGTAGCGGTGCATGGTGGCGGCAGCGGACGCGTACGCTTCTGGGGTCATCACTGCAATGTAGAGGCATGGGTGAGAGCGGCCTCGAGGAGGCAGGGGCATGGCAAAACACGGGTCAGAGGGCCCGAGAATAAACAGGAGTTTTTATAATAATTACACAACAACGCGACCTTTTACGACATAAAAGAAGAACTGATGCGAAGGAAAGTAATGCAATTTTCGTTTACTGAAACCTCAGTTAAGCACCCGAAATTTCATCAGATAATTTGTAACATTTCTCATATAATACAAAAATTTTAAATACGCCAACATTTATACAATGGTCAGGAACCTAACGAGTAGGGTAAATGAAACAGAGAGGGAAGGGAACATTTTTCCAAAGTTTAAAAATACAACGATATTACAGGCGTCTCAACTATAGAACGCCGGCGAGTAACAGCCGAATAAATGGAACAAATAATTAATAAGTCGTGAACACAGAGCCTATGCGATGACTCCGAGTCCTGCAAGCCGCAAACTCAGCAAAATTTTCCGGTTCTTTCTCGTTCGCTGCACGGCGTCGACAGGAGAGGGACGTACCTACGTTAGCCCTCAAAACTCAGCCACAGTAAATTGACTCAGCGAGTCCATTCAATATATACATATATAGACAGAGCGAATCTATTTAATATACATATATATATATATATAAATAGACTGAGTGAGTCCCATTCACGGGAGAAAATGAGCCATCATTGCATATGAAATTATTTTAGTTTTTTTCATTATGAACTGAAAGTGATAAAGAGAGGGAGGTAGTGAGGGAAATAATAAGGGAGGCAGTGAGGGAAGTAGTGAGGGAGGCAGTGAGGGAGGAAGTGACGAAGGTAGTGAGGGAGGCAGTGAGGGAGGAGATGAGGGTGATGATAAGGAAGAAGGTAATGAGGGAGATAATGAGAGAAGACTAGAAGGAAGAGTCCCTGATACGGGAAAGTGGGAGGACTGCTTCTGGTATTGGAGGAGAAGAAGGCAAGACCCCAGGGGGCGGGGGAATGCCGGGGGCACTAGCCCCCCACCGCCGCACACACGATACGTCCCGTGGGGCCACAGCAGCACGGGCAGCGCG